>APFE030756059.1:116203-150052 GCA_000404065.3 Pinus taeda
AGATTTTAGAACAAGTAGAGATAGATCGTTTTTGCTTGAAGTTTATGGGTAGAACTAGTCATAAATGGTACTTTTATCTCTTGGCAATTCCTGCTTATATTCTTTAAGTGATTTACAGTTTCATTTGTTTATATGTTATGGCATGAATGTATGGGTTATCATTTGGCACTTTGGTATGGTGGAGTCATATTGTTTATGTTTGACATATGAATAGCTTATTATGCGATATGCTGTTCACAACTGTTTTGCCTAACTTCTTATGCAAAGTGGTTTATCTTTAATGATTTCTATTCTTATGATAGCTAAATGATATTTATTACCAGTTATTGTTCAAAATATCTTTAGATCGCATAATGGAAGATATACAATCCCGGGTTAGAATAGATTTGATGTGTTGTTTCTCACTAGATTACAATAGCATAGAGTAAAGTTAAATAATCTGAATTAGATTAGCTTTAAAATACTCTTAGATCAGCATAGTTCAACTCTACACACACACACACACCCAAGATCGGGAAACTGGTCCGTTATCCCTAGTCGGACCCGCTATACCAAACGGATAAGGAGCTGCCAACCAAGGTCCGGACCGGGTGGGTATCCCCCTTGTTGTCGACCTGATTTTTGGGGCTTCAACAAGCTACTACACCAAGGCCCATCAAAGCCAAATATCGATCAAGATCCTTCCTGTGTCGTAGCTGATGTTTATACGATTTTCTCAAATTGCCCAAGCAAGAATTTTCAATGTAAAATTGAGCGTTGGACATGGATGCCGATTTTTATAGATCATTGGCTTTACATTAATATAATTCCTTTTCACCTGACTCCAGCAGTTTTGCAAACCATGATGATACGATTTTACCTGTATATGTGTTTTAATTACTACTTTACGTTTGCAATGAAGAATTTCCGGCATGGTTTTGAAAGTCACCCAATGCCTTCAGCTTTGCAACCAACAGTACCTATCCAGAGCAGTGGGAGGAGTATCTCATGGAGTCGTATTTTCTTTGTATTCTCTTAATATATCCTCTGAAGTGCAGTTGTACCAGCAATCACCATGAACTGGCGGCTCTGCATGTGGATCGCAGATAGGACCCCTGGGAATTGAGAATTTTGGCAGCTTATTTTCATTTTTAAAATAAAAAAACTAATTTCACAATGTCACCAATGTTTCGACCATCTCTGTCCAATGAGTGTCCTACTACGTCATAAGTCAAGAATATCTTTATTGGCTGCTTTTTGTTCAGCTGTGAGTTCTTGTTGGCAACAGTCAACAGTTCCCTGCCTTTCCTGTGATTTTCTATAAAACCAAATTCATCCCCATATGTCTGAGGAGTTATAGAATACTCCTTGCGTCCAAACCGTCGGCGTTGTTCCAGAATATGATCATGAATACAAGAATGAGACTGAGGAGCCTCACCCACTTGCTCCATGTTCTGCCTATGTCGCCCATCGATCCCAACAACTATATTTATGCCCATTACCTCAGCATGAAGGACGTCAAAATGTACAGCAGCTGGATCAGATTCCTTACAACCATGCTACTTCAAATTTTTTAGTCATTTCAAGATGACTCAGGTCTAGCTGTATGAAATTATTGTTTGTAGAATTCTGTGGCATAATAATAATAGGAGTGTTCAGGGAAACATCCGATTTCAATGAAGGTGATCCATCAATTTCTGATTGTGAATTTAGCTACTCCATTCCTCTAACTTTATCCTTGTACAAAATGCCTTGTTGTATTCATAATTCCCTGAAAAACATATCTTGGACTATAAGCACCAAAAGATGGTATTGAGCACGTATAGACATGGAATTTCATTACACAAAGCAAAAATGCTTGGTAGGCATTCAACCGTATAGTTGTTGGTGAGTTGATATTGGAATCATAGAATATGGGATGATACTTCGGCCGCCTGAATTGACACAGTTTCACCATCAAATGATAGCCTGGGTTTTTCTGCCTTGAAACAATGACTGTTGAACTGATATGAGTGCCACAGTACCTGGTATAATCCGCCTGGATCTCTAGCGTATGGCGGTTGATTAGTAAACCGCTCCACTGCATAAAGTAAGAACCATCCTCAGTCTCATAAATGTTTTTTTCCAAATTACTCCCTTCAAGCTCCATGTCAAAATTAAGAGAGGTCTTCTGCTCATTTGTATAATAATTGTGATCTTCAAAACATTTGTGCATGGCTGTAATAAAAGAAAAACCTCCATATTTTATTACATCTCTCTCATTAAATATTGCAAGGAGATTCATGATTCTACTATATTTTGAAGGCGAAAAGTGGAAGCCAAGGTTTGGCACTTGAATTACAATTCACGTAGCAGGGTATTTTGGATGTGGAAGTTTAATCTGGTCAATAACAGTTAACATGCCACATTTGTCAAGGACAGGAAACAGTTTTTTGACTGATTCTTTGATGTAGGAGGTGCCTCAGACTTAGTTTTTATACATTCAGAATCCAAATAGACATGTTTGACCTCTGTCCATTCAAAGCTTCCTTCCAAGAAGAGGTAGCAATGTCTCTTCATTCACTGTTTGCAATGTAAAATGACCAAAATCTACTAGAAGCTGACTGCAACTTCCAGAACATTCTGCCCTCTCTCATAACATTTGTCTTTGGGTTCTCAGGAGTGCAGGCTGTAGATCTTTGTGATGCACTCTGTCATAAACACATAGAAGATTGCTGTAGTCTTTTTATCAGCACGGGGTGTAATATTGCTTTGATTTAGAATTATCTCTTACACAACCATCTAAAACAGAACTAAAGGTTAATAGTCCCTTGTAGTAGTAGCAGAGAACACTTGAGCTAGTTATGGTTATATTTCAACCAATGGAGGGGATATGTAATTAGGGGGATCTTGTATATGTTTTTAGTATGGGGAGGGAAGAATAGCTGGGATTTATACAATAAGTTAGAAGTTATATGCAATTTGATTAGAAAGCGCTAAGGATAAGAATCTTAGGCTTTTAAAGGGGAAACAGGACTTTTTAAGCAGATTAGGGGAAGTTAGCGAGTGTTTTGAGGGAAGAAGGGAAATTCAGACATGCCTCGCTTGAGCTCCTCCAAATGGAAACTGCCTTATGCTTGAGATGCGAATGGATATGACGCTTGAGAACATGAAATGAAACGGATCCCAAGCCATGATTCTGCCACCACAACGCTACCTACTCGGCCTACTCTCCTAACATTTTTTCTTCTTTTGGTTTGGGTGCACTTGAACTAGCATACCCAGCCTTTCAACCTTTCTTTCAGCTATCCTCCTATCTAAATCGATCCTTGTCTCTTCTGGGGCTCAGATTAAGCTGATGAGCGCCCTAGTTACTCTACCTATTTACCAATCCGCTAAGTTTTAAGCTTGTTTGGCCAGATATTCATCTCTATATTCTAGAGCAAGCAATTGAAACCTAGGGAAGCCAAGTTTAAACTGTTTGGCCTTCCCTTGACTGAACAACTCTTCAAAATTTGAATAACTTATCCAAATGAAACTCTCTGGAAATATGGAACCTTTGGAGTAATAAAAAGATGACATATTTGGCATGCAAACCGTCAATCATGAAATATGAACCCCTATTGCAATAGGAGGCTAACAGTGGCTCCACTTGGGGATGGCCTTTTCCTGTGAAAAGCCAAGAACAATAGGTCAGATTGCCTTGATCATCTATTATCGCTGTAGACTGCAACACTTCTTGGTTGGCCAATAAATGACTTGATTCCTTGAGGCCCAGACATAGTGCTCTCACGAACTGAATCGTTGCGCACATATAGCACTGCCTGCTTTCTTCTGCGTGCTTATTTCTACATGTTTCTCTGCCTGAGTACTGCCTGAGTATGGCTTCAAAACATGTCACAAAAACTGGAGTTTTGTCCTATTCTGTTTTGAAAAAAGGGTTGCTGATGTAAAAATTGAAGTGCTCCTTTCTTTTGATACTAGTGACTGAAAAATTGTAATCTGAAGAACAATTTCTTTTAACTGAATCACTGTATGTGACAGGGCTGCTCTTGCTGTCTTCTGAGTGCCCTTTGCATGTACCAAGCTGTCATGGGAGGTTTTCCATTTTGGCAACTTTACATGACCTGATAAATGGAAGTGATGATTTGGAAAAGGCCACCCGATTTGGCAATATTTATTGTCAATGAATCATGGTTAGCCAACACTTTATCATGAACTGACTGATGTAAAAAGGCTTTATTAATATGAAAAAGCCAAGAAAAACCTTAACATCAACATGCTTATGAATGCTTTGATGAATTAGGAAATCCGCCCGAAAACTGAATGAAAGCAGCTTCAGTAGCATGTATTGGTGTCTCCTGCAATGTTACCCAAAATCTCTAAAACAACATAAAAGGAACAAGCACCAGAGCATGCAGAGCATCAGTCAATCTTCACTGATGAGTATATTGCCCGCGCAAACCAAAGGCATGCATAGAAACCTATTGTACTTGTCAACACAAAAATTGAGCATGACATGATGGTCATATAGCCAAAATATAAAATCCTAGAAACAACTCTCTTATCTCCAGCTTGGTGAAGAAATAGAATGTGGTATAGAGAAACAAGTACAATGCTGAGAAGCCTGTAGTCAAAAATAAAATCTCCACCACCAGTTGTAACCTTCGCTGCATAAGTGGAAGTAGCACAGGACAATGGTAATCTCTGCACATGTAATCAACGAGGATCACAAAGACAATGAACAGGAACCCATATATATAGTAGAACTGATGGAGCTATACTGAAGTTAATACGAAGAATAGTTCAATGAATACAACTCCAAAAGGAAAAATGCCTCCAATTAGTGTTGAGGAAATGGGCTGCATATACCAAGCTTTCTCTGGAATCTGCATGGGGATTATATTGGTCTTCACTGGATCCTCAATTTGTAGGTTCCTTGTAACCAAAGTAGCTGCCAATAAAACCAAAGGCATGGAAATTCCAAACCAAAAACATAGACCAAAGCAAACATAGTCCCGAAAGGTATAGCACCAGAAGATTTCTCACCCCAGACCAATGCATTTAATACAAAGAAAATGCAGAAAACAATTCTAGGGAACGTGAAAGCAGTCTTTAGTGTGTTTTCCTTCCATTCTGCGCCCTTGAACATCTTTATATAGCTGGGTAGAGGAGAAGCCAGCGGACAAACCCATGAACACCCATAATAGAACCATAACTGTCATCAACCCACCACAGTTGGAAGGAGAAAGGAAACCAGGCATAGCAAATGTTATTGTAACAAGTGTCATTCCAAAAAACTGAACAACAGTTCCCACAATATCCCTCCAATAGAGACTTGATGGTAGAGTTAACAATTGAGCTTAAGGGGTAAGGTTTAAAACCAGCCATAGTGAATCTGGACTTCCACTTACCCATTAGTTCATGCCTTTCAACTCTTTCAGCTCCTTCACAAGCAATGATTCTCACAATATCACGTGCCAAACAGTGCCGCTCAACATTGATTCGTTCCTTGCTTTCTCTTGTAAGAGTCACATCCAGAGATTCAGAGATCACAGTGTAATAACTTAAGGTTTCCATAAACCTAGAGAAAAATGGTGCAGTATTGGTGTTAGATTCTTGCTCCACTAATGTCAACACCTTTGGGGCTAATCCTTTCGCCATTCATATTATCCGATATCGATGGTTTCTTTGTATTTACACTCTCATCAAGCATATGATGGAGCTGAAAGGAAAAGTTTACTGCCAGTGCATCCCCAGCTTGATACTTCAGCATATTAACCTGAACATCGGGTCCCATCGTAGGCACAGGGTGAAACTCAAAAGGAACATTTGCAATTTTCAGCAAGCTTTGATAAACTTTTGCCAACTAACTCTAACCCTCCACCTCGAGCATAATTTGACACATGATCATCCATGCCGGTGATGGAAACATGAGGTGGACCACGTGGTCTCGCTGCAAGAGCTTGAATTAATGTAACCCGCCAGCTACCTTGCGTAATCTAAAAATCAATTATGTGCGCTCTATCTTCATCTTTGAATGCTTCTCAAAGTTTTATAAATTATCACTGAGAGGAAGATAACCTTGCTACAAGGCCTTCTATCATATAAGCACCCATCCTTTGCATTGGGTCATCAGATATTGACACTACTTGTCATATTTCTGTGATCAATTTATGTATCTTGACTGAGTCATTGTCATAATCAGCAACAACTTTTGCACATGCAATTAGTAGTTCTTTTACATCACCGTATGGGATATCAAACTCCAGTTCTTGCTTTTGTTCTTCTGAGGAATTTAGAAGACAAATGCGCACAGTGTATGCGCACTGTGTATGCACACTGTCCAACAGTGTATGTGCACGAAATCATCAAGACTGAAGGGACTTTTAAAAATAACAAATTGTCCCCAGATCTACCTCATTTACTAACTGATACCCCATACAAGCTGTTTAAAACAAGATGGCTGCTATCAAATGTTGAGCCTGTAAGAGATTGCAGCAGAGCAACTGCATCTCCTGCATCTTTTGTCGTGACCAGCACAGGGCCATATAACTCCATAAGTGGAAGGGTAGTGCGAAACAACATGGTGCGATTTCCTTGGTACAAAAGGACATCCCATACTCTTAAAACTTAATGTTGCAGATATTTTCTCCTCCAAAGCCCGACATAATCGTTTTTCAACCACTTTATCTGATCTTGAAGGTTCGCAACAGAAGTTGCATCATGATTTGTCTACAAAGCCATTACTTAAGTTATCCTAAATCATTTTCATCAAAACTCCCACTTTCTGTCAAACCTAAACTCTCATCTCAATCATCATTCCCCCTATTGACGCCAATAAACTACCATGTCTAGCATCTGTACCAGTTACATAGTTTTCACTAACAAATGCTTTTGCTGTTTATTGTAAGGATTCTTTGGTTTGGCAATATGATTGACTGAAATTGCATCTGACAAGTTTGTGAAGGACTTTGATTTTCCAGAGATGAAATTTAATATGATCCTTTTGATTTTTGATAGGCAATGAATTCTCTATTGAGCTTAGAGTGTCAAGAGGCCCCTTGAACGAGTTCTGGACTTCCATATCGCCTGAGCCTTCCAACCTTTCTTTGATTATCAGGACAAAATTGTCCATATGGTATCATTTCCAATACAGAAAACAGATAACAGAGAGTACATAATTTCCAAAAAACACACCATATGGATATATATCAGTGCTCAGAGTGCTGTGGACGGATTCATTGAAATCAGGGGTCGTGATGAGGTTGTGAATCTGTCTTGCACATCACCCACGACTCTTATCTCTAAATAAGACTTATGGCCTTTTTTGATCACACCAAGGTTAATTTAAAGCATAAGCCTAGTTTGATAAGAGCTAGAATACATGGTTTGATACCAGATAAGGAAATGTGTTTGGATGTATCAAAATATTTGAAGGGCTGTTTGCAGACAAAAAAGAAAACAAACTTTACAAATATCAAGATTAGCATTAACTTGTTTGCACACCAAAGAAAGATCCACATGCCAAATCTGGAGCTGATAGTTCCACGCCAAAGTAAACAATCATCTCAAAAAAGCAATGCAACGTAAATGGTACCCTTGTGTTTTAGCAGGTCTGAGAGTGGTGCATTTGGAGGTCTAGGATCTACACACAATAATTACCACTGGAAATGCCATTGATCTTTTTTACTCTAGGTTACAAATGAGTGGAAATGAGGTGCTTTTTGAATCTGTGGATATACAAAAATAATTGTAAGCATCATCCACAATAGAGGAGTTAAGTGGACAGTAAAGGAAAGAAAATAGAGATGCTGAAGATCCATTCGATAAATGTGGTAAAAGTAAATGACAACATCCTTGAAAAAAATTGTATTGATACTGCAACAGCATTTTCCACAGGCAACCAAGTTTCTAACATGTCCTTTGGATAGATTTGCTCGAGTTCCAATTTTCTGAATTTAGATGATGAAGGAAGGATGGTGTGGAATCAATCATTGCCTTCTTTTGAGCTTAGAAGATTTTTAGAGAAGTTTATCAAAAAATAAAACCTTCAAAACTTTCAGATACTATATCCTGCGAGAGAGCTTCAACAAAATCTTCTCAAGAAATTTCTAGCTGGCTTGAAAAAGGTTTTCATAGGGTACAAGGTTTGAAATAATGATATCACCATGTACTGATGGTCCTCAAACATAATCTAGTTCACCAGATCCTGTGACAATTGTTTCTTTGTGTATCCAAAATGTGAACTTGCTGTCATTTGTCAGGGAAACATTGCTTCCATAACTTTTTGGTTCCAAGTAATCGATTGCTTATATACATAAAAACAAAACAAACAAAAAAGGAAAGTGCTGCCATATGTACGAATACTAACCTGCAAATATATACAGGGACACTATATCCTTTAAAAGGGATCTCGATAATGTTTCAACATTTAGCCATTGACAGGGCTGTCCTCCACTGTGCTGTCAGCTGCGGATTTGAGAAAATACGTGTTATTACCCTGCACAACGCTAATGACAAATGGGCCTTTCCGTGAAAAATCGAACTTTGCATGCTTCCCCTTGTCTTCTCTTCGTGAGTCCCACCTCAAAACTTTGTTGCCAACACAGAAATCTTCAGCCTTAGTCCTCTTGTCAAATATTTTCTTTAGCTTGTCTTGTAAGATCTGAGCTCTGTTGTAAACTTGCTCTCTAGTTTGCTGAAGATGAATGGTCTGGTTAATTCTTCGTTGAATATCATTTGGTTCAACTTGGATTTCTTGTAGTAGCTTGATAATAGGAATGCCCAGGGAAGATGGAAATCTGGCCTCCATACCATATACTAACTCATAAGGGCTCATCCCAATGGACCTCTTGGTTGACAGTCTGTCTGCCCAAAGGGCATTGATAAGTTTTTTGTGCTAGTTCTTCTTGTTTTCTTCTAGCATTTTCTTGATGATATTAATTAAGCTTTTGTTGGACGATTCGGCCAAGCCATTGCCTTGAGGATAATAGGTTGTGGAGTGGCCCAGGGTGATGTGGAATTTATGGAAAAAATTAATCATTTTTTTGGATTTGAAGGCAGTGGCGTTATCTGTAATGATTTTCTCAGGGCAGCCAAATCTGGAGAGGATATTGGTTTCGAGAAATTGGATAATGGTGGAGTCATTGGCTTACCTGCATGGTATGGCTTCAATCCACTTGGTGAAATAGTCGGTGGCTGTAAGAATCCATTTGTGCTGGCCTGAGGAAGAGGGATGGATTTCTCCGATGAAGTCAAGACCCCATTGTTGGAAAGGTTTTTCGGTTGAGATGGGTCTAAGGGGCAAGGGCAATAGCTTTCTTTTGCCTTCGAAGATCTGGCATTTATGGCATGAGGTAGCAAACTTTTTTACATCTGCAAACAAAGAGGGCCAATAGAAACCCGCCCTTAAGATCTTGTCAGCAGTGGAATTCCAATATAAATGTCCTCCATAGTCCCTTGCATGGAACTCCTTCATAACATGGTCAGTTTCACTGATAGTTAAACAATTCAGCAATATTCCTTCATGGTTTTTCCAAAACAAATCACTATCTATGACACAAAACTTTGACACCTTCATTTTTAAAAATCTCTTTTTGGTCTTGGACAATCCTGGAGGAGCATACAGGTTTAACAATGTGAACAAACATCAACATACCATGGGGATTGCAAAAAGGTCTCACTGATCTGTGGAGTCGCCAGCTCCTGTTCATTGTCCAACTGGTTAATGTCTAAGGCTTGAAAATTGGTTTCAGATAGCAGTTTGGCTAAACCTTGTCCCTTTATGAGCTTGGTGGGTTTTATTTCAATGTCATATTCAAGGATATTGGCAATCCACTTGACCCTTTTTCCTTCTAGTCCCTCTTGAGTTAATATGTCTTTTACAACAACATGTGGGACATAGGCGATCACATGTGAATATAAAATGTAAACTCGAAAATCCTTGATTGCCTTAACGAGAGCGTAGCATGCTTCTCCATGATTTGGTACTTCAAAGGAGCATCTCTAAGGACTCTGCTAAAAAATGCAATTGGTTTTTCATTTCCTTGGTCGTCCTTTTGCAGAAGGACAACAACTATCATGTGATCTGAAGCAAAAGAAAAGATAATAAAATCCTTATCAAACTGTGGGCTCGTGAGGACCGGAGTTTGGGTTAGTGCAATTTTAATACTCTCAAATGCTTGCTTGGCCTCTAGAGTCCATTTCACCTTGGAATATTTCTTTAACATGTTGCTTAACAGTCTTAACAGCTCAGCTAAGTTTGGGATAAATCTCCTTAGGAAATTGATTTTTCCAAGGAATGCTTGCAACTCTTTGATGTTTATCAGATAAGGGATTTGCAGAATGGCTTGGATTCTTTCCAGATCAATTATGACGCCATCTTTTGAAATAATATGGCCTAGAAGCTTGCCTTCCTCAAGGCCGAAGAGGGACTTCTTGGGGTTTAAGGAAATGCCATATTTTCTACATGTCATGAATACTTTCCTAAGGTGCTTGAGGTGCTCTTGGTCAGATTTGGAGAAAGGGGTTAAGTCATCGAGGTAGATAACCAAGAAATCATGGATTTCCCTGGCAAATGCAATGTCCATGTCCCGTTGAAAGGTAGCACCTGCATTCTTTAGTCTGAAAGGCATCTTCACATATTTAAATGTTCCCCACGGTGTTGTAAAGGCTGTTTTGTCTTGGTCATCTGGGTGAACAAGTATTTGATTGAAACTTGAAAAGCCATCTAGCAAAGAGATTCTGGATGACCCCACTACTCTTTGGAGAATGTGGTCTATTTTGGGCAATGGGTAGTGGTCTTTAAGGGAGACTTGGTTCAGATTTCTTAAGTCTACACAAAGCCTAATGTCACCTGTCTTCTTTCTTGTGGGAACAAGATTGGATACCCATTCCGAGAATCTAATGGGTGCTATAATGCCAGCCTCGAACATTCTTTTCACTTCTTTTTCAATCAAAGGGAAAAGGGCTGGATTGGTTCTCCTTAGTTTTTGTTTGAAGGGCTTTTGATTTGGTTTTAGACGGATGGTATGTTGAATAACCGAGGCGTCATAGGACTTCAAGTCCTCATAAGTCCAAGCGAATACATCTTGGAACTCTTTGAACAGGTCAATATACTTTGGTTTTTGATCAGGTGGCAAAGATTTGGACATTTTAATCATTTTGGGCTTCTCTGCTGTTCCAATATTATAGTCTTCAATTGCAGTATTTTGAGGTTGTATTTTTGGTTTTTTGGGAACATCGTTTGCATCAAAGATGTCTTCTAATAGGGTGAGACCAACGGGTAAAAAATTGTCTTTTAAATCAATGATTTCGGCCTTTGTTTCAGCTATTTCTCCTAAGTGTATCTGCCTGAGCTCTTGCATGTTTTTGGCATCAAAACTGGTTGGGCATAGCATTTTTCTGGCATTTTCATCTGTTAGGGTTTGTTGATTTTGGGTTGTCGTTTGTTGTTGGTCACCCATGGCATCCATGTCGATGTTTATTTTCGAAAACTCTTGCTGCATAGTCAAAAAGTTGTTGATTTGCGCATCGTCCTCAAAAACTTGCCAATCTTTAATATTGTTAGGGACAACAGGCCTATGTTTTACCTCTGCAATGAAGTGGTGATTGGGTTGAAAAGGAAACTTGCAAGTGCTAGCGAAAGTGACTAGACTGTGAGCATGGAAGTTATGGCTTCTCGATATCTTGGCAAGCTTAGATTCAGTAAAGTAATTGAGTACTTCTGTAGCAGCGGTCCTATAAGCTCTCAGTTTGTTGTTATTGGTGACAAACATTTCATTTGTTGGATTATTAAGTCAGAGTCACCTAGGATGGAAATTTTTGTATCCCTGAGAGCTTTGATGAGTTTAAGGCCTAAAAGGAGGGCCTCATACTCTGCCATGTTGTTGGTGCATTTGAAATTCAATCTATAGGCATGACCCTCTGCATGGTCATTTTGGTTGTTATGGATCCATACCCCTGCCCCTGCTCTTAACTTATTGACTGAACCATCAAACTCCAAATACCATAGGATTTCTTGGTCTTGGCTAGCATTGGGAGTTGAAATCATCATTGGAGTGGGCAGATTTGAATTTCTTGTTTCAGGAGCCTCTCCTTGTGTGGTGGCTGCATTGTTTGTTTTGACAGTTTGCTGGGTAAGGGTAACCGATTCCTCAGTTATGCCTGCTTCTGTTTCTAAATCCAAAGGCTTATCATCGGTTGGTGGACTATCGTCATTGAACAGAATAAATGAATCCATGTTAGAATGGATTGAGTAAATGGGAAAGTTTTGGGGCTTTTCCTCACTACTCACCACATACTTCATCAGTGTTTCTCTATACAATCTCTTTGGTTGCCCAAAGACTGAGATAGTGGCGTAAGAGAGCTCTAATTGAAGGGATCCTTGGAGCTTTTCTCCCCAAGATCTTGACAAGAGCATCCCATACTTTGGTGGAATGTCAACAACCACCACGTCCATCAGAATTGTTTTGTTGGGATACTGGACTAAAGACACACATAGATCTTTGACTAAACCTAAACACTTGACCTGACTTGAATCGAAGGAGAATAGGTCTTTGTATGGTCTTGTGATATCAAGGTTAAGCTTCTCCATTACTGCTTTGGGCATAAGATTGTGTGAGGCCCCTGAATCAAACATAACATTGTGCAAAACCTTGTCATGTATATGCAGGCTTACATAAAAGGGTAGAACAGCTCCATATGCCGGTTTTCCGTTAACCTCAGGACCGAATAATAGCTCAGGTGTATCATCTAAGACATTGACATCATCTTTGGTCTCTGGCATTTGAAGTGTTTTTTGGATTTGTTGCCTATACACATCGTGTTTGGCAAGCTCAGAGAGGGGGATGGAAATTTTGAGCTTGCTTATTTCTGCTTCTAAATGGTTTCTCCAATGGAGTCTTTGTGTTGGTGGTAGCTGATTTCCCCCTTTCAAGTGTATTTTCTATGCTTTCCTCCTGATTATCAACATTATGGTGAGTGATACCTTGTGGTATCTCTGTATTGGGAAGGTTTTGCAGAGTGATATTCAAATTTTCTTTTGTGGGGGAAGATAACAAAGGTTGATCCTTAGCAGACTGCATGTCTGTTATGTCTTCCATAGTTACTTCCTGCAGGTTTGGGATCGTGTCATCAGCTGGTTCTGTAATAACAATCGTGCCTTTAATCTTCTTGGGCTGTTTTGTTTGCTTTTGTTTGACGGGCTCGGGCACATCAATTGTTCTAGTCCTTAGTTTGTATTGTTTGTGCACTTCATACACAGCAGAGTCATAGCCTTGTTTGAAGTCAAAAGACTCTCCGGTTTGAGTTTGAAATTCACCAAAGTCTTGATCAGCTTGGTTTTGTTGGATAATATCGTAGTCTTCTTGTGTTAAGAAAACCTGTTGTTCACTCTTTCAGCCCACCCAGTTTATATGAGTATCTTCTAATGGCTCGCTAGATGTAGATGCCTCTGTGTAGTTCTCTTGGAACAGAGGTCTTATATCATGATCTGGGCTGGATCGCCCGGCGTTTGGGTTTTGAGTTTTCCTAAAATTTGGGTTCCTAATAGCGTTGGCTTGTGGTGCATCCCATGTAGAATTTCTCTCAACGGCTTCTATTCTATCTCCTAGTCTGTGCATGCCACTGAGAATAGCATCGAGTTTTTGGTCTAGGGCTGAAGGTTCCTCTTTAAAGGTGGTTCTTCTTTCGGCTCTCACTCTATTTCTCTTGGCAATTAAGTTTGCCTCTACGCTCACAACAACGTCTTGCATCTCTGCCAGGCTTTGAGGGGCTCGTTCCCTTAACTGATAAGCCATGTTAGTATCAAATCCATCGCGGAATTTATATAAAGCAAGATCAGGTGGAGGCCTAAGGTTCTATGGAATTGCATTGTAGACATTGTTAAACCTTGCGCAGTAGTCCAACACAGCCTCCTGAGGGCCTCTTTTAATGGTGTCATATTCGGACAATATGTGCAATGGGTCTTTCTTCTTCTCCCATCTATTGATAAATGTGTGGTATAAGACTTCGGGATTTGCTACGGAATTGGCTGGGAGTGCTCTAAACCAAGGCCTGACATCACCTGTCAAGCTTTGGACAAAAATACTCATCCTCACATTATCGTCGTCGATTTCATAGCTCTCAAAGTAATCTTCCATTTTCTTTGTATGCTGAAGGGTCATGCAGGCACTGGTGCCATCAAAATAAGTTATCTTAGTCTGGTAGTCCTGAGGCATAGCCCCGGGGTTTCCAGGCAGCTGCAAAGGGGCATATCTATTAGCCATATTTATAGGGACGAGTGGAACTACAGGGATGAATGGAACAGTTGGAACAACTGTGATAATGGGAGTTGTAGTGGTAGTATGTGCAGTGAATGGAGGTGTGGACGAGGTGGATGGAGAGGTAGATGATGAAGTAGGGAAAATAGGGGATGAGTGAAAAAGAACTTTGACAGGGGTTGAACCGCTGCTTGGCTGAACTTTCTCAGGACTAGAATCAGCTAAATCTTCTCTTTGCTCTATCTTCCTAAGGTTTCTAGGGATTAAATTTGGATTTTCAGAAGTAGTTGGGGGCTTTGGGTCCGGATTCGACCTTGTATTATGTGAATGCTTTTTGGGAGCCATCTTCCAATTTTGATAGTTGAAGTTATTTCAAAAGGTCCCCAGTGGAGTCGCCATTATGTTAACGCTCAGGTTGTCCCTTGGCTCCTTGAGGGATACGGCCGAGGTAACACCAGACCAATCTTTGGACTGTGGGTCCTAGCCTACCTGCAATCAGAGAGGGCTCTCTCTTCGTATTTTAGTTTTGTTTAGGGTGATCTTAGGCTAGTTATTGAGTACAAGGGGTTTTGTTTTTTGGTGGGAAAGAGAATGGCTTCAAGTGGAGAGGTGATGCATCGTGCGATGAACTTCAAACCATTGGGCATGGAGTCAGAGGAGTGGGACTGCTAGTGTGTTTTTCTTGGTCACGAGGGGGATATGGAGCAGATAGCTGCTCATGAAACAATTATTCGGGCTAAAAAAGGATGAAGTGGAGGTCAGAGATGTAAGGTAACTACGATATCTTTGATCCGGCTGACCGAGGTAAAGTGAATGGATTCTATCTAGGAACAATTAAGATTTCCTAAATAACAATCATACATGGGTGACAAAGAACTTAATATGCGCCATGAGGTATTCATATTAAAGCTCTTAGTCAGAACAAAAACATATAGAGCGTTGCAAAAATTTAGTGTAAAATGTTGTAAGGCAAATTGTAGATTAGTCCTCCTTTCTGCAATCGAAAATAATGATAATGAAACCAACATATGTGAACTGATATTACAAAAACAAGAGATGTTTTATTAGTCCATATGACATCATGAGAATTCAGTGATCACCCTTCAGCACTTAAAAAAAAGAAAGCATAGTAGACAGTCCATTATCTGATCCTTTGAATAATATTTGATCTCTCAACCAACAAACTTTCAATAATACAGCGCAGGTATAGAGTGTAGTAAATCAACCAGCCAAATTGGAAGTTTAAATAAATGAGAAGCACACAAAAAAATCTCTTTATTTAGTATATCAGCATGAAGGTGAAATAGCTCTGTCTAGGAACTGATAAAAATATCTTGCATAAGTGCTAGAACATGGGTGGATTCGCTGAGATAAGAGGCAAAGGGAATCCACGTTCATTACCAGTTCAGATGAAAACATAAATAAATAGCAGACCTTGAGCATAGAGTGTGGCTCAACAAATTCTATACTAATCTTTCTATCTGCTATTTAGATGGCGATATGAGCATATCATAAGCATAAAACATAAAGAAAAAACAGAGATGAGAGGCACTTATTGAGTCATGTTGCAGCTTTAGAATTCCGTAATGCCCCCTTCAAACACTAAAATACAGCACACAGTCCATTTTCCAAACTTCAGCAGTCTTTGATTAAGGAAATAGTACCAGATGTACATAACCAATCTCTATCAGAGTCTATCGACCTATTCTTACTTGTTTCTCCCGCCCCTTAAGACTGAATATGGGGTGGTTTATATAATGAAAGATTTACAGCCTTCCCTTGAACATGTGTCATAGGGAAAATAGCAAAGAAATATCTCTAGATCATATCTTGAAAAAATATCTATGTAATAACTGTCTTTAACTCATCGTTGGGCTGGAAATTAATACATAAATATCTGAAAAAAGAGCTGCACTGAGGTAGCTGGCAACTCAAGTCATGTAACTGAGGGCTGCGCATTGAATCCTCTTGTCCGTATCTTTCAGGCGGTTCTGCTGCCTTTAAGTGGCTTCGAGATATTTAATATGTGTTGGTGAGCTTTGATGGCTCTGAGCTGCTATATTTATCTTTGCGCTATCCCTTTGCTGCCATCTAGCTTTGTGTTTAAAGTCCCCTGCTGATGTTCATAACTGATACTCTTTGTCGGTTTGCTGATGTTGCTTCGCTGTCGTATCGGGCATTCACTTCCCTCTAAAACACTTCAAACTGTTCAATCTCCCCTGTCTTATCTCCTGTGAAAGCATTAATACAACCTCCGAGTGTATTAGATTTGTTTATCTGGCTGTGACATAGCAAGCATCTTCAGATATTTAAAAAACAGAGCAGACGTTGTTTAGCGGGAGATCTCACAGCAATTAATTTTCCGGGAATGCTATACCCAACGTTTCTTGATTTATCTCAGGCAACAGGACACAGGGACTGTTTTTTTCTCTGATTTTTTAATTTCTCTTGACTAATTTTGTCAGGTCGTTTTTGTAACAGCATAGGCTTCTTGATGATCCAGCGCTGAAGAAATTTATCGCCTCCAGCTTTTCTCAGGACACTGAGATGCACTAAGCTCTGCTGTTCTTTGTGATTAGAGCTGCTACACCAAGGCCTATCCATCAAAGCCAAATATCGATCAAGCTCGTTCCTGTGTCGTAGCTGATGTTTATATGATTTTCTCAAATTGCCCAAGCAAGAATTTTCAATGTAAAATTGAGCGTTGGATATGGATGCTGATTTTTATAGATTGCTGACTTTACATTAATATAATTCCTTTTCACCTGAATCCAGCAGTTTTGCAAACCATGATGATACGATTTTACCTGTATATGTGTTTTAATTACTGTTTTACGTTTGCAATGAAGAATTTCCGGCATGGTTCTGAAAGTCGCCCAATGCCTTCAACTTTGCAACCAACAGTACCTATCCAGAGCAGTGGGAGGAGTATCTCATGGAGTCGCATTTTCTTTGTATTCTCTTGATATATCCTCTGAAGTGTGGTTGTACTAGAAATCACCATGAACTGGCGGCTCTGCATGTGGATCGCAGATAGGACCCCCGGGAATTGAGATTTTTGGCGGCTTATTTTAATTTTTAAAATAAAAAAACTAATTTCATAATGTCACCAATGTTTCGACCATCTCTATCCAATGAGTGTCCTACTGCGTCATAATTCAAGAATATCTTTATTGGCTGCTTTTTGTTCAGCTGTGAGTTCTTGTTGGCAACAGTCAACAGTTCCCTACCTTTCTTGTGATTTTCTATAAAACCAAATTCATCCCCATATGTCTGAGGAGTTACAGAATACTCCTTGCATCCAAACCGTCGACGCTGTTCCAGAATATGATTATGAATACAAGAATGAGATTGAGGAGCCTCACGCACTTGCTCCATGTTCTGCCTATGTCGCCCATCGACCCCAACAACTATATTTATGCCCATTACCTCAGCATGAAGGACGTCAAAATGTACAACAGCTAGATCAGATTCCTTACAACCATGCTACTTCAAATTGTTTAGTCACTTCAAGATGACTCAGGTCCAGCTGTATGAAATTATTGTTTGTAGAATTCTGTGGCATAATAATAATAGGACTGTTCAAGGAAACATCTGATTTCAATGAAGGTGATCCATCAATTTCTGATTGTGAATTTAGCTACTCCATTCCTCTAACTTTATCCTTGTATAGAATGCCTTGTTGTATTCATAATTGCCAGAAAAACATATCTTGGACTATAAGCACCAACAGATGGTATTGAGCACGTATAGACATGGAATTTCATTAAACAAAGCAAAAATGCTTGGTAGGCATTCAACCGTATAGTTGTTGGTGAGTTGATATTGGAATCATAGAATATGGGATGGTACTTCAGCCGCCTGAATTGACACAGTTTCACCATCAAATGATAGCCTGGGTTTTTTTGCCTTGAAACAGTGACTGTTGAACTGATACGAGTGCCACAGTACCTGGTATAATCTGCCTGGATCTCTAGTGTATGGCGGTTGATCAGTAAACCACTCCACTGCATAAAGCAAGAACCATCCTCAATCTCATAAATGTTTTTTTCCAAATTACTCCCTTCAAGCTCCATGTCAAAATTAAGAGAGGTCTTCTGCTCATTTGTATAATAATTGTGATCTTAAAAACCTTTGTGCATAGCTATAATAAAAGAAAAACCTCCATCTTTTATTACATATCTCTCATTAAATATTGCAAGGAGATTCATGATCCTACTATATTTTGAAGGCGAAAAGTGGAAGCCAAGGTTTGGCACTTGAATTACAATTCGTGTAGCAGGGTATTTTGGATGTGGAAGTTTAATCTGGTCAATAACAATTAACATGCCACATTTGTCAAGGACAGGGAACAGTATTTTGATTGATTCTTTGATGTAGGAGGTGCCTCAGACTTAGTTTTTATACATTCAGAATCCAAATAGACATGTTTGACCTTTGTCCATTCAAAGCTTCCTTCCAAGAAGAGGCAACAATGTCTCTTCATTCACTACGCGCAATGTAAAATGACCAAAATCTACTAGAAGCTGACTGCAACTTCCAGAACATTCTGCCCTCTCTCATAACATTTGTCTTTGGGTTCTCAGGAGTGCAGGCTGTAGATCTTTGTGATGCACTCTGTCATAAACACATAGAAGATTGCTGTAGTCTTTTTATCAGCACAGGGTGTAATATTGCTTTGATTTAGAATTATCTCTTACACAACCATCTAAAACAGAACTAAAGGTTAATAGTCCCTTGTAGTAGTAGCAGAGAACGCTTGAGCTAGGTATGGTTATATCTCAACCAATGGAGGGGATACGTAATTAGGGGGATCTTGTATATGTTTTTAGTATGGGGAGGGAAGAATAGCTGGGATTTATACAGTAAGTTAGAAGTTAATATGCAATTTGATCAGAAAGCGCTAAGGATAGGAATCTTAGGCTTTTAAAGGGGAAATAGGACTTTTTAAGCGGATTAGGGGAAGTTAGCGAGTGTTTTGAGGGAATAAGGGAAATTCAGACATGCCTCGCTTGAGCTCCTCCAAATGGAAACTGCCTTATGCTTGAGATGCAAACGGATATGACGCTTGAGAACATGAAATGAAACGGATCCCAAGCCATGATTCTGCCACCACAACGCTACCTACCTGGCCTACTCTCCTAACATTTTTTCTTCTTTTGGTTTGGGTGCACTTGAAATAGCATACCCAACCTTTCAACCTTTCTTTCAGCTATCCTCCTATCTAAATCGATCCTTGTCTCTTCCAGGGCTTGGATTAAGCTGATGAGCGCCCTAGTTTCTCTACCTATTTACCAATCTGCCAAGTTTTAAGCTTGTTTGGCCAGATATTCATCTCTATATTCTAGAGCAAGCAATTGAAACCTAGGGAAGCCAAGTTTAAACTGTTTGGCCTTCCCTTGACTGAACAACTCTTCAAAATTTGAATAACTTATCCAAATGAAACTCTCTGGAAATATGGAACCTTTGCAGTAATAAAAATATGACATATTTGGCATGCAAACCGTCAATCATGAAATATGAACCCCTATTGCAATAGGAGGCTAACAAGGGTCACCATATCATCATCGACAATAGTTATTCCCACACTGCTAAGCTCATCTCTACAGGTGGTGAGCTTGTTCAAATATGTGGAAATAATATCACCCTTCTCCATCTTGATTCTTTGAAGCTCATCCTTGAGCGCCAATTTCATCTGGTCGCTATTGTTCTGGTAGAGGTCCTTCAATGTCTTCCACATTGAAAATGGAGTATACTTCCCATGGAGACTTGAAACAATATGGTCTCGAACTCCCTCAAGGATGATCCGTCTCGCCTATTTGGCCGTGAATACGACCACCTTTGTAACACTTATTTCATCCATTTTTACTCTTCTCTATTATATCATTTGTTATAATTTATCATTTAAATCCATTTTATAAATGATTTATGCTCTTATGGATGAATATTATTTATCTTCCTTTATTTCTAATAAATTGATGATTATGCATGATTTTATCCATGATAGTTTTAATAAATTGGTTATAACATTATTCACCATTTTTAACCTCCAAGATAATTTCTAGATTGAAGATTTGACCATTAAAAGTGCCAACTCAGAAATTCGCTGGAGTAAGAAGTGACAGTTTTGCGGTTGAGATTATGAGCAAATGAAAACAAATTTGGAAAATCTGGAACATGGGTTTTGTCCAAAACGGACCCAATTAACTTTATTGGGGAATGGTTTTCCCAAATTCGGCTTGTATGGAGAGAAACATAGGGTTCTTTGAGCACATTTTTCTCAAATTTGTTGTTGCGGCCATCCTCCAAATCTCAGCTGCAAAGCCAAATTCGCCTTGCTCTTGTTGAAAGGTAGATGGAAATATATTTTCTTGTTGATCAATTGGTTGGAAACAATCCAATTTTGTAATAGAAATCATGTTGTAATTATCTTTGTTGTAACTTCTCTCCGATGTCTCTATTTAAATGAAAACAGAGATCAGAGATGGGGATGAAAAAGTGATGGAAAAATGATGGAGAATTGAGGATTCCGAATTGGAGATTCAAGAATGATGGTGGATTATTCATGATAGGATAGGGACTGTTGCATTGCCATTGTAATCTTCAAAGCTTCAGCTGCTGTAATGATTTCACAGTTTGATGATGAATAAATAAAAGAGTTGCTGTTCATTCTTCTCGTCTGAAGTAACCCAACAGCATCCGCTGGCAGCTAAGGGCCCAACCTCTAGTGGAATACGCTGCTGCTGCTATATATTATATGTTTAGTTTATGCGTAGTTTACTCATCGACGTTATTTGGTAATCTGATGCATTTTGTAGTTTACATCACATGCTCTGTTATGTTTAATTTATTAAGGTTTCTAAAAAAAGAACTATCGTATTGACTCTGCATTGTATCACTGTTCTTTTAAGTGTTGATATAATACTGCTAGTCTTTACAGAATACTGTTGTTGTTTAATTACAGAGCCTCTGTGCTGTGCACTTTTTCATGGACATTACGGAATTCATCTTGGGAGTTATGTTCTTTGCGATTGTTGGATCTATAAACAATGCTGTTCTATTTTGAAATGCAGTCGTACTCTTTCTAACTGAGATTGATAACTGGATCATATTACTATTAAGGTGTGCAGTGTGTATATATGGTTTTCAAGCGCTGTTCTATAATTCATCATTAATCAGTGCTATTCCATTTTGGTGTGTTTTTCAATCCGTCCTTAAGAGTGAAGGATTGCCATTTGATTCCTGTAGGTCACGATTAGTGCATTTGATCTTATAGACTAAGGTGTTACTACTTGCTAGTCTTAGTCACTGTTACAGTTTCTTGTTTGCTGTTCCATTTCAGGTTTGTTGTTCTATTTCTTAATTGCTGTTCCATTTCTTATCTGCCGTTCCATTTCCTGTTATTTGCATTATCAATTGCTTTGGTGTGCAGAACGATCTGAAACTGTAGTGGGCATTGACTTTTGCTGTCTAGTCCCTAGATTGATGATCGGTTCCTTGATTACTTTTGGTTACGTCAATTTCCAAAGGGATGAGTTATTGTTGCTGAACCCTTGACTAATACATTGCTTATTTTTCTGAATGAATGATTTAGGCTTCAAGGTATTTTGCTGTAAGTAGATTTTCTTTCAAGCATTCATTTACTTTTGCATTTTAAGCACTATACTGCAAAACATTAGTTTTAAGTAAATAGCCGCCTCAGACTGAGTACACTCTTGGAATAAAAAGTCGTCCCTGGGTTGACAATTAATGTGAAGGTAATTAGGAGTTAAAAAGACACATTTTTATCCCTAGACATTTTGGCGCCGTTGCCGGGGAGAGTGTAGCCATTTTTAAAGAGTAGTGTGAATCTATGAGTGCCTGTTAGGAGAGAACTGGGTATTAAAAACGGAAGGTAAGAACCTGCGTACGGAGCATGTAAAAACCCTGCTCCCCCACCCGCTTTCCAACATAATTGTTAAAGAACTTAGGGTAAATGTTTGAATTTTTGTGTGAATGACTAAGAAAAAAAATAGAAATTTTGAAAAATGAATCACATGATTTCACTCAAGTGGTGATGTAAGCACCACCCATTTCACTAACTAATTGACAGGAACATTTGAAGAAGGAGCCTCGAAGAAAAACATGAAGAACATCTTATATTATGGTAAGAAATGGCTCACATTTCTACTTTTGAATTTCCTATCAAAGATCTAGGAGGAGTGACACAAATGCACATAATTCCCCCATCTTTACCAAATTTTCATGGCTTGACAAATGAAGATCCAGATACATTTTTATTTGAGTTCGAAATCCTTTGTAGAGGATATGATTATTACACTAATGATCAAAGATTGAAAGTGTTTCCTCTTACTCAAAAGGAGTAGCTCTCCGATGGTTCATGAGCCTAGGTGGGAATTGCATCCAAACATGAGAGGACATGAAGAACATATTATTGAAGAAGTACCAAGACTATTGCAAGGCCAATGAAGATATTTTTGCTATGATACAAGGGGAAGATGAAAGTTTGGAGGACTATGTAGGTCGATTTCAATACAACCTTCAAAAATCAAAATATAACCATTTGGAAAATGAGATCTTAAAAACACTCATTCTTAAAGGAATCAAAGATAAATTTTTAGAACTCTTAAATCTGATAGGAAAAGGTGATGTTTTTCAGTTATCATATGATGATGTTTGTGAGTTGTGCATAAGGCATTCAAGAGGAATCTTCAAGGCTGGTAAGAGTTCTAGAGATGTTTGTTCCTTCTTTTCTAAATCTGATACAAGATTAGGAGACATAAGAGCTGAATTCAATGCTTTATTTGAAAATTTTAAAGTTGATTTTATTAGCTCTCTAATGAAAAATTGGATGTTTAGCATGTTCATAAAAATGAAGAATTTGATGAAGTGTTTTGCCCTCATGACCAAAAGGAGCATCCCATAGATACTCACTCTTCCTTATCTAGGACGGAAGTGGCATATCAAAGAGATGGGAAAGCTACAACAAGGCCTACATGTATGGTTCAAAAACACTTTTTCTCCATTCTCGTACTTGCATAATCCATTATGGAATAGTAATGTGTTAGGTTAGCCATGTCAATTTCAATATAACCACCACCAATCTTATCTACAAGCTTGGCATGGTTCACCTTATGATTGCACGACTACTTTCCCTCATCTTGTAGCACAAACACATCCTCCATATTCTCCACTAGGTCTTCCACAAAATCTTGCTTGCCTATTAAAATCACCCACTCAACCCAACCAACCACATCATCACAATGCTCCATTCCTTACACATTTTCCTGCTCAACTAATTCCACACCCTCACCACAATAAACCAGTACAACATGCTTACAATGTTGAACTGCCAAATTTACCTACCCTTCCCACCCATTCTATCTCACATGTGCCATTAGAGAAAACTTACAATGAGATTCAGAATGTTTCAAATTCAAAAATTGTAGAAGCTATGGAAGAAAATGAGGTTTCTTATAGTATGTATCAACAAGCTATTTTAAAAGCTCAAGAACTTCATGATCTGATGGATATGAGAAATCAAGAAAGTAACGGATACATTGAAGATTGGTTTCACTCCATCATTTGTTTGCAACATCACTCTATGCTTCAACAATTTTTGATACCATTTTTTCAAGGGAAGTTGGCTTCTCATACCCTGATTTTCATTAATATGCATTTTTCAAATTTGGGTATGTGTATATGTGAAGCCTTATTTCGAAAATGGCTCCACTGGAAGTACTCATATATGTAGTCATATTCATTTTTCAAATCAAAATAGGTTAGTGTAAAAAATAAAATAAATAAGAGAATAAATAAATGCATTTTGTTTTTTTATGTAAAACTAGTTGTTTTTTGTTCCAACATGCTATGAAAATCAACATTGGTGATAATTTTTTAATTCATTTGTGTATGTATATGACTTATAATGGAAATAATAGTTCTACAAACACTCATATTCACTTTTATCACCAATTTGAAAAAATGCTTCAATATCATTTTTTTTGGCTTGTGGGCTTGATGAAATTTCTGCAAAAACAGTCGGGACAGTCATGTTTTGAGGGACCAAAAGGGAATATTTTTAAAACCTATTTCTATCATAAGTATCCCTTTATGTATACTTTCCAACCCAATTTGAATCACTCAATTTGGATTTGAAACGAAAAAGTTAGAACCAAAACATGGACCAGATGTCTAGCGGGCAGCTCAGGAACAAAGTTGGTACAGTCAGTTTTTGGAGGCCTAAATGAATGAATTTTTAAAATCTGTTTCTATGGTAGATTCCCCTATGAATATATTTACAATTAAATTTGAATCACTCATTTTTGATATCGCATGAGAAAGTTATGATCAAAATACTAACTGTCTATCGTAAATCAACACTCTTAAAACTCTGTCTTTCCGACTGTTCCTTACAATATTTGACCTATCAATTCTTCTTGTCATCAAAACCTATTTCTATTGGAGATAAATAAGTGAATCTAATTTAATTTACAATTTGAATCATTTGAATCTGATATCAATCGAAAAAGTTATGCTTGAAATATCAACTGTTGGTCTAAGCCCGGTAATAAAAAATGACTCTGTTATGCAGGTTGTTCTAACTAAAATTGACATATCATATCATTGAATATTTAAAACCTATTTCTAATGGAGATAAGCCTTTGAATTAGCTCTCATTTTGCTTTGGAATCACTTAATTTCGACGAAAAACAAAGAAATTGTGATTAAACCACTGCAGGTTAGCATGATTAGCCACTGTTATCCGGCAGGTAACAAATAAATTTTACTTTGTTATTTTCTCCGTGGATTTGTTCTACAGAGTAACTACTTGTTATTTTTTTTGCATAATTCTTGGATTAGGGGAGCCTGCACACCTCTCTTTCTCCATGATTTAATGTTTTATTGCAGGTAGATACTCGTTTTTTGCAGGTCTTCGGAAAATAAAGAAGGCCAATTTATGGACGAGTGATTTTTGAAAGAAATTTTAAATGAAACAAAGGAATTTCATCCAACTCATTAACCAACGGATTCATAATAGAAGAAATGAAGAATTGATTTCCATTTGAAGATTCATGTCTTGTCACTGTTGCCAAAAACATTTTTCAAAGAGATCATTTTTTTACATAATATCATAGCTGCTGTAACTTAATTTATTTATTTACATACTGTTTTTAAAAAATGTTGTTTCTTTTCTGATTTCTCTTATATTTTTTGTTTCAGGAATTGCTTAATTCAAACTGTAACCCATCCTCAGCATCAATACAATGAACAACTAATTCATTATTTGCATGCTTGCATTTTATGCTTGTGCATTTTGCTGTTCCTTTTCTAAAGGAACAACATTTGTGTGCACTTTTGTTGTTTCTGCTGTTCCTTTTCTAAAGGGACAACATTTTCTTTTTCTGTTCTTTTTTCAAAAGAACAACACCTTTTGTGTCAGCCGTTTCTTTTTCGCGGTTCATTTTGCTGTTCCTTTTTCACGGTTCATTTTGCTGTTCCTTTTCCACGGTTCATTTTGCGGTTCCTTTTCCAAGACGTGTTTTTGCGTTCATTTTCAAGAGACATTTCATTTTATCTTCTTTTACAAGGACGAATTGCATTTTTGCTGTTCCTTTTCCAAAGGAACAACATTTTTTGTTGTCTTCAAGTATGCCTTGTGTTTGTTCATTTTCCAAAGGAACGACATTTGTCATTTTTGCTGTTCCTTTTCCAAAGGAACGACACTTGCGTTTTTGTTGTTCCTTTTCCAAAGGAACGACACTTGTCATTTTTGTTGTTCCTGTCCAAAGGAACGACACTTGCGTTTTTGCTGTTCTTTTTCCAAAGGAACAACACTTTTCATTTTTGCTGTTCCTTTTCCAGAGGAACGACACTTGCGTTTTTGCTGTTCCTTTTCCAAAGGAACGACACTTTTTTCATTTTTTGCTGTTCCTTTTCCAGAGGAACGACACTTGCGTTTTTGCTGTTCCTTTTCCAAAGGAATGACACTTTTCATTTTTGCTGTTCATTTTCCAAATGAACGACACTTTTCATTTTTGCTGTTCCTTTTCCAAAGAAACGACACTTACGTTTTTGCTGTTCCTTTTCTAAAGGAACGACACTTTTAATTTATGCTGTTCACTTTTCCAAAGGAACGACATTTGCATTTTCACACTTTTTGTGTGTATTTTTTCTTTTTGGTGTGCATTTTCTTTGTTGTTCCCTACACAGAACACCACTTTCTTTTTGAGTGTTTTTGCTGTTCCTTCAAAAAAGCAACACTTTGGGAGTATTTTTGAGAGCAACTCTTCATTCCTCTTGTGGGATTATTCCTAGTTCATCTCAACCACATTTTAATGATTCCCTTTCATGGCATGAAGTACACTATTTTTATGAGGACAAGAATTATGGATTCTTTTGAAGCAAGTTATTATCATTCACGTTATGATCTTTAATAGGACAACTCCTTGATGATAGATTCTTTTCAAAAATGACACAATTATTTATATACTACTTTACTGCATTGTTTTCTGTTGAAAATGATATTGATTGATCATCTTAATACCATGCTGGTTCCACCCTTCTTGGTGTTATACGGGAATAGTGTCCACACGGATGCTGCTATTCCCACTAACATGGGTGGCTATCTTAGAAACAAACAACTCTTAAGGAGTACTGAGCCTCCCTCTTTTTATCATAAAAATGTGTAGAGAACCAAGAGGGCCAACCTGAGTCTTGCACTCGATTCCCTCTACCATGTTCATAAGGTTGTAACAAAGTGACATTCCCATTATGGCCACCACACCAGGGTTATGAGCCACTGGATAGCCAAATTATCCCTTGGAACAGGAGGTCTCATCACGAGCTGGCCTGATCACTTTTGTTACATCCCAGTGAATGGCAGTGTGGTTATCTGGTTACCACGCTAGCACACTGATCTCTTCTGTAGAACAACATTGAAACTCTCTAGTTATAAATTGAGGATTCTGGCTCATATGGGTTAAAAAGCAACCCTGCCGAGGCTATGGACGCATGCTGGCAGTTGAGGCTCTGTTTATGGTATTGAAGTTATATCTTATCGTCAATTATTACTATAATACCCTTTTTCTTATTCTTCTTTTTTATCAAAGAAGTTATTTCCTTCATTTTCCCTGTTTTGAACCTTTATGCATGAAAAATTATTTTCTGATCAATCACATCATTTTTTAGCTAGAATTCTATCAGTAAAGCATCTTTTTGGCATATTGTCGTTTTTTTTTTTCATAACTTATCATCAATCCAAAGAGTCCTACCTTTTATTCATAACTATCTTTACACACTCTGCTCTCATTATAACCATAACTCTCGCTGTCCTATCATTAATATGTGTACTCTGCTTCATTCATTGCCATTTTGTTCATTCCCTTGCCTTGCCATCAGCTTAACACTTTTCATAGGCTCTATGGTCATGGAATGCCTTTTCCAATTGGAGGGGGGAATGTATGCATTATGGGATAGAATGTGATATGATTACTGCACTTTGCCATAACTTGTTGATTTGACAACATATCCATATTGCATGTATACAAAAGTTTTTCTGATTGAAATTTTTGCATGCATCTTATCTGTTGTTATTCAAAACTAACACTATGGATTCAAGAACATTGTATGCAAAATAACGATTTGTTTACAGGAGAACAAAAAGTATGGGGGAAACTCTATTCGCAGCATGACCACACTATTGCAACTAACCGAAGAGGCTCGAGCAACTCGTGAATGTGAACAATTCTTCAGACGCATGTGCTTGCCTGGATTCCACCTTTTGCATCACTTTTAGCACCAACTCTGCCTACATAAGCTTTAACACTATATGTTATTCCACATTTTTCTTTTGGAGGTAAAACTTGAGGTGAATTAGCATAATTTTATGATTTATTACGAATTTAGGAGAATTTAATGAAAATCCATTTTGAACATTATTTATCATCCTTCCTTCCACATCTTTACCACTTCCATTTTTTTCAGCGGCATCTCATCTTTTAGTTTTGGGGAGTGTTTCATTCATTTCTTTCTTATGACCATGTCATTCATATTCTTTATCATCCATTACTATTCTTATTCATTCTCAACACTTCCCTTATTCCATGATGTTTTACACCAAGCATAGAATTCAATAGCTGGTACCAACTGCCTCTATTTGTTTTCTAGCATTGCATGAGGGCATGCTAATTTTTCAGGGGGGGGGGAGGAATTGCTACGCATGATGGATGTTTTCTATTTTCTTTCTCATTTAAGGCATACAATTTCAGTGTAGAAGTTGATTTCCATAATATTTTTAAAACTATGAACTCAATTCTTGTGATTTCCGGAAAACACAGAGGTATCATTAAAATACACAAACCCAGATAATTTCAAGTTAAATTGGTTAATAAAATTTTTGAAATCATGCACTCTCAACTACAACCATTTTGTTTATATCTCATAATCCGTGCATCAAAACAATCTGATTTTTGGATCATAGAAGCATTAATATATTTCAACAAAATCGGGTTCATAGTATTTGGGAAAATGGTTAATGAAGGTTGCTGTCACTTATATCATATTTTGCTGCAACTTCATTGTTATGCCTTCATCAAAATTGCTAAAATTGAATATTCATTAAGTGAGGAAGAATTCATTTGTTTTATGAGCTGAGATGAACAATTTTTTTTGCTTGGTTAACACATGGGTTTTGTCTTTTTGTTGCATGAGGACATGCAATATATTTGGTGTGGGGGTATGTTGGGCCGTGAATACGACCACCTTTGTAACACTTATTTCATCCATTTTTACTCTTCTCTATTATATAATTTGTTATAATTTATCATTTAAATCCATTTTATAAATGATTTATGCTCTTATGGATGAATATTATTTATCTTCCTTTATTTATAATAAATTTATGATTATGCATGATTTTATCCATGATAGTTTTAATAAATTGGTTATAACATTATTCACCATTTTTAACCTCCAAGATAAATTCTAGATTGAAGATTTGACCATTAAAAGTGCCAACTCAGAAATTCGCTAGAGTAAGAAGTGACAGTTTTTCAGTTGAGATTCTGAGCAAATGAAAACGAATTTGGAAAATTTGGAACACGGGTTTTGTCCAGAATGGACCCAATTAACTTTATCAAAGAATGGTTTGCCCAATTTGGCTTGTACGGAGAGAAACATAGGGTTCTTTGAGCACAATTTTCTCAGATTTGTTGTTGCGGCCATCCTCCAAATCTCAGCTGCAAAGCCAAATTCGCCTTGCTCTTATTGAAACATAGATGGAAATATATTTACTTGTTGATCAATTGGTTGGAAATAATCCAATTTTGTAATAGAAATCATGTTGTAATTATCTTTGTTGTAACTTCTCTCTGATGTCTCTATTTAAATGAAAACAGAGATCAGAGATGGGGATTGAAAAAGTGATGGAAAAATGATGGAGAATTGAGGATTCAAAATTGGAGATTTAAGAATGATGGTGAATTATTCATGATAGGATAGGGATTGTTGCATTTCCATTGTAATCTTCAAAGCTTCAGCTGCTGTAATGATTTCACAGTTTGATGATGAATAAATAAAAGAGTTGCTGTTCATTCTTCTCATCTGAAGTAACCCAGCAGCATCCGCTGGCGGCTAAGGGCCCAGCCTCTAGTGGAGTACGTTGCTTCTGCTATATATTATATCTTTAGTTCATGCGTAGTTTTCTTATCGACATTATTTAGTAATCTGATGCGTTTTGTAGTTTACATCACATGCTCTATTATGTTTAATTTATTAAGGTTTCTAAAGACAGAACTATCGTATTGACTCTGCATCGTATCACTGTTCTTTTAAGTGTTGATATAATACTGCTAGTCTTTACAGAATACTGTTGGTGTTTAATTACAGAGCCTCTGTGCTGTGCACTTGTTCATTGACATTACGGAATTCATCTTGGTAGTTATGTTCTTTGCGATTGTTGGATCTATAAACAATGCTATTCTATTTTGAAATGCAGTCGTACTCTTTCTAACTGAGATTGATAACTGGATCAGATTACTATTAAGGTGTGCCATGTGTATATATGGTTTTCAACCGCTGTTCTATAATTCATCATTAATTAATGTTGTTCCATTTTGGTGTGTTGTTCAATCTGTCCTTAAGAGTGAAGGATTGCCAATTGATCCCTGTAGGTCACAATTAGTGCATTTGATCTTATAGAATAAGGTGTTACTACTTGCTCGACTTAGTTGCTGTTACAATTTCTTGTTTGCTGTTCCATTTCAGGTTTGCTGTTCTATCTCTTAATTTCTATTCCATTTCTTATCTGCCGTTCCATTTCCTATTATTTGCGTTATTAATTGCTTTTGTGTGCAGAATGATCTGAAACTGTAGTGGGCATTGGCATTTGCTGTCTAGTCCCCAGATTGATGATCTGTTCCTTGATTACTTTTGGTTACATCAGTTTCCAAAGGGATGAGTTATTGTTGCTAAACCCTTGACTGATACATTGCTTATTTTTCCGAATGAATGATTTAGGCTTTAAGGTATTTTGCTGTAAGTAGATTTTCTTTCAATCATTCATTTACTTTTGCATTTTAAGCACTATACTGCAAAACATTACTCTTGAGTAAATAGTCGCCTCAGATTGAGTACACTCTTGGAATAAAAAGTCGTCACTGGGTTAACAATTAATGTGAAGGTAATTAGGAGTTAAAAAGACACCTTTTTATCACTCGACATCGCCTTCACCACACACTTCTTCCACTTAGCCAACTCTTGTGCATTAGTTGAAGCAGGATTTTGGATTTCTTGATCAATGAATTCCTTCAAGCCATTGTCTTCTAATACAACCTCCATTCTATCTTTCCATGCTATGTAATTCGAGCTGCCTTCCAAGGCATACTCGAGTCTCAAGCCATAGAACGACATTGGCCAACCTTGAAGTGTGATATAAATTCAATTTGCACCTGCAACCTCGAACTTCAAACTTCGAATTATCTTCTCAGTATACTGTTCACAACTCCGATAAACTTGGCTTCGATACCATGTAGAAAATATGCTATGTAGGTTAAACTGATAATGCAATATAGATCAAAGAAAAATACTATAACCTACTTCTACTATCAAAGTTTTCTTTGCGAAGCTTAAAGATTGAGTTGAACACATATAACCAGAAGAAGAAGAGTCAATGCACAATACACATGAAAATACTTTGGGGAAAGCCTCAGCTAAAACCCCACTATCTGTATTATCATACAAGGTGGAAATACATAGAGATTATACAAAGCCTTAGCTCTCACAACTAGCTAACTCTCAGTACAATCCTCACAGATGCTCACAGGCAATCCTGGATTCTCACAAGCCTTCCTCTCTGCCCTCCAAGCTCCTATTTCCTTGCGTTGTTCCTCTGGGATGATCTCCTTCAACCAAGTGGAAAAACTCGAGTTACCAAGTGGATGATCTCCTGATCTCACACAATTAGAACTACGTATTCCTCAAGGAATTGATTCCTTCTGCATGCATGAGTTTTATTTATAAGAAAACACATGCAACTGATAGTACACTGTCCTTGTCTTTAATATCAACTGGGTCTTTCTCATAATAGCCTTGCATGAGTTTCTAATGAGGGAATCTTTAGTTAACTGGAGTACACTAGTTGAGTGCATGCATGCATCACTTGACTGTTATCTCTCTATTAGTTCCTCAAATAGTTTGGAACTAATTTAATTGGACTTAACTCAGTAAACTGAGTTAATTAATTGAAACTCAAATATAACTCAACCTTATCTCATTAATTTAAGGCTTATCTCCTTAATTTAAGGGATAACTCTTGCATGACTTCACAAAGACTTCTAACTTGAATTTCTCCAACTAATTAAGTCAAAATAACTTAATTAATTATTTCCAAGTAGTTGGTAAGACTAAATTCGAATTTTAATTCAAGGAAAAATTAAAATTGGAATATTCTTGTTGCCACATTTCAACAAAGTCCCTTATATTATTGTTGAATGTAGGGGTTGGCTCCTTTGGCTTCCATTTGGAAGGTCTTCTTTTCTCTTTTCCTTTCTTCACATTGGTTGTAAAGGTTGTAGGCTCCCCTTGTTCTTGTCTCTGGAATCTTCCTCTAGAAATAAGCCTAAATTCCTCTTGAGCATAATTGTCCAAAAACTCATCAAATGTAGGGAACTTTTTCCTACAACTAATTCTTGTGATGAATGTCTCCCAAAACATGGGGAGCCTACCAAGGGTCATTTGCACAAGCTAGATAACAGGTATGAATTCTCCATTGGAAAGAAGTTTATCTCTTATTTGAGAGATCCTCATCACGTAAGCTATAATTGATTCAAACTTGTTCATCTTGATGTCATAGAGTTAACTCTTCAAAGAGATGACTTGGCTTAGATTGTTGAACTCATACATCCCAATCAATTTGTCATACATACCCCTTGAATTCTTCATCTTGGACCCATGAGTGATGAGATGACCCCAAAGAGAATAAATAATGATATTCTTGACCTTGATGTCACCCTTCTTATACATGGACTTGGAATTGACATTGGTATTCTCTGGAGGTTCAACTACATGGCCCTGCACATATTTCATCACATCATTCTCCTCAAGTGTGAGATCTAGTCTAACCCTCCATGCTACAAAGTTGGAGGCATCATTCAACTTCTCCTCAATCTTGAAGTAGGAGATAGTCATCTTGGCGAATAAAATTGATTCCAAAACAAAAATAAAAGTGTCTCAAAGGGGTGCTCTCTTGTCCCCTTAGGATAACCTTCACCTCAAATCTGATACCATGTTAATTTTTCACAGTGTTCCATGTTGATATAATCACTTAAAACAATTTATTCCAATTTCAATCATCCTAATAGCAGATAATAAATTATAGATAAAACAAAAACAACAAATATTCAATAGAAGATAACCAAGCATAATTAAACACAAAGATTTGGTCAAAAACCAGGGAAACCCCCACTAAGGGGCAAACCCCTAGTCAATTTTTCTTCTTCTATTAGTCATTGAATGTTCAACATGAGATACATATTCCAAATAGTAAAATCATAAACCAGTCAAATTCAATGTTTTGACTGTCTAAGTCAACCAATTAAACCCAATCAATTTAGAGATACAGAGAGTCAAAATTATCAACACATATGCCTATAAAATATAGTCAAATTTAAGTCAACGAATCCTGCAAATTTTCAGTGAACTGTTCACAGTCAAACCTTGCAGTCAACACATGTTAACTAGCCAAAATTAGGGAAAAACTTTGGTAAACATAGAGTCAAAAAAGATCATAGAATATTCAACCACTTTTCCCATTCAAATATTCGATCAACCTATTCCAAAGCTTTCCTGCAATCTTTGGTCAAATGAGAGAGATTTGACTATGGTCAAACCCTATTCAAACAGTCATCCAACCTCAAATATTGTGCCCATAATAGACTCAATTACTTGATCAACCATAGTCAAATATTCAACCTCCAAAATAGTTCAATAACTCTCTCAAATCAATAGTAGAAGTCTCGGTCAAAGGAGAGAGAAAATCTTAGGTTTGAGCTATGGTCAAACCCTAGTCAACAGAACATAAGCAAAGATGATAAAGTGGTAAAATTAGAGTCAAAGTATCTTGTAAAGC
>APFE030756062.1:0-12790 GCA_000404065.3 Pinus taeda
TACAGGAAGCCAGAAGGCCATTTCTACAAGAAATCCAAAAATTGTTTCTACATGAAGCCAAAAAACGGTCAGCACAGGACTTTCTACAGGAAGTCTAGAAAAAGGGCAAGGGAAGGAAGAATCTCCTGAGATTCTAGCTAGGGAGGCAGCAGCTGTGCTGGCTGCCCTTAGCACATCTCCAAAGTAGAAAGAAAAGTGGAAGAGGGAGCCTTCCATGTATTTTAAGGCGAGAAGAAGCACGAGGATTAAAACTGGTAGACCAAAGGAGAAATAGTCCAAAGGACCAATTACAGTTGAAGACACCCTATCCAAACAAAAGACATCCATCACATATGAGCGGGGAAGCCTAAAGACATCCACATGGAAAGAAAGGATGGAAAAATTGAACTCAGAGGACTCTCTACAAGATGCCAAGGCTGCTCTACAGGAAACATTGGCTAGGATGAAGGAGACCGAAAATATGGAGGAAAAAGCAGCCAAGTCATCATTGGAGGAAGAGAAGGATTATACCACTATGGAACTGAGCCCTCAGCCTAGCCTGGGCTTCTTATTATAACTTCTTAGAGGCCGGGAAAATCATTCCTCAAAAATTCATTGTGCCACTTTTCCTAGCACTAGAGGAAGAAAGAGTAAGGACCCACACTTGGATGAAGATCGCTAAATCCAAGGGGGTGGCAGATATAGGTAATATGGAGGAAAAGCTCAAGGAGGCCCAAAGAGAATTGGCAAGGGTACGGCATGTGGAGAGCTACCAGCAGGCCAAGCTACGAGAAGAGAATGAGCTACTTAGACAACAACTACAGTCACAAGGACAGAGGAAAGAAGACAGGCCTCACCTCTTGGGAGAATAGAAGCAACAGGAGGAGACCACAATAGCCAAAGATACCACAGAAGAGCCTCAAAGAAAGGAAGGAATGCAAGCTAAACTTGAGACACTAAACCGGAAACTACATGAAAGAGAATTGCAAGCAGGCCTAGAAATACAGTCTCTAAAGCAGCAGATACAAGAGAAGGAGGCCCAACTGGCCTGCATGGCCAGTTGGGCAATGGAAGCTCTGTAATGTAGGCAGCCGGCCAAATCCTATGCTCTATACCTCAAGGATAAATGGATGCAATTTTAGATCAACACTTCGGCACAGAGGGGTATCACCCAAATCCAAAACCCCCAACAATTCATGGCTTTATGTAACAGCAGTTCGTCAGAAGACAAGGCCAAGCTATCAGAGTTCTACCTTCATAATTTGTCCCTTCCCAACATGACCTCGTGGGACCCCAACACAGCAGTAGGGGACATGGAGCTTATGGCCATGACCTCATTGCTAAACCATGAAGAAAAGAGAGCAGTAGAGGTCAGAAATGTCATGTACCGGGAACTACAGGAACCACTGTTGATTAGAGCAGAACCAGGGGACCCCTCAACATTGATATCCGCCCACCAGCACCTAGCAAACAACTCTCAGGCCCTACTAGAGTACATGGATCATCAAGCTCAGGCCATAGCACATTTTGAGGACATGGAGCGACTATTGGGGGACAACTGTGTTCATGCTTGCACCCGTAAGTGGAACACGTTGTCCCACAACCTCAAAATGAGGGAATACCACACCCCAAGTAGAATGAGGGAGGCCTTGGCATGAGTGCCTCTCTACAAAAAGTCTATGTAGAATCTTCAGGCCAGCTGGATAGGCCTCAAGTTAAGTCCACCTTTGCTTTTGGGGTTGCTAGAAGGAGGCACAGAAGAAGAGGACCATAAGCAGTGGCAAGAGGTGGAAAGGAAGGTCGGATTCCATGATAGCGAAGAAGATATTACTTCAGAAGCCTAGGATGTGAGGGAGGCGATCAAAGCAATTAAGGACAAGGAGCTGGACTACTTGCTCAGAGGATGAGAAACCCATTTAGCAGGGGGGTGATGATGAGCCCCGAATTGGGTAACTTATTGGGCTCATTTTTCCTAATTGTCCTTGTTCAATCCTCCATTTTTCATAGATTATACATTTTTTTAGTATGTTTATGTCGTTTGAACGAATAAGGGTGGTCACTCTAGCTAGGAGGCTAATACGTGGTTATTTCAGGTTTTTTGGACAAATGTTGGAGCAAAACCAAGCAATCATGGGCTATGTGAAAGCCAAGCTTGAGATGAGGATTCGTAGGGGGTTGTCTTTGACATTAAATGGCCCTTCCTCGGGATATCCACCCTTAACTCCGAGCTCATAGGCCACCAAAACGGATCCTAAAGGCAGCCAAGCAGATTTTGGGAAAGGGACTGTCTACTATCAGTTGGGACAGCCGAGTCCCTTGAATTTAGGAGGCCTGCTAGGCCCCTCGTGATGTATAAATAAGAAGGCCTCAGACTTCGTAGTTTACTTTTGAAACCATTGCATTTTTTGCACTATAGTGCTGTCACTTTCAGCTCATTTGCTTGTAGCCATTGTGGCATAACTTTCGGTTGATGACTATTTTTTGATAATGACAAGCAGTCCTCTTTTGTATCAGCTTTGAGTTATTTATAGGAGCCGTAGCTCTTAGGGTTCGGCCCAACCTGAGAGCCAAGGCCTCCTTTAATGTATTGTTATTTTTCCTTTATGCATCATTGTTTCTCCTTTATGCATTTGCAAAATTTATTTTTGATTAGGCACATTAAATTGTGATGATTAACTAGGTCACTGTTGATGGTTAGAAAAGATTTTGATGTTTAGATTAGGTCAGTAGGATATCAACAAGGAAAAAACCTCCAGCAAAAGGCCAATGAGCACCTTTGGTTTTGCCTCTCCCTCATAGGATCAGGGGCTGGGATCAAAGTAACCTTGTTGTCCCAAACAAAAACACTATTTTTGCTTTTCCATGCAATCAATAGTGTACGATTTTCGTTTTCAGATGTTGGTTACATGTTCAGATCTTTGAAATGTTTCGTTGCATAGTTAATATATATGGTTCCCTTGCAAATAAAGCATATGTTCATTCACTTTACTATTAGCTAGATTAGATTAGGTTGGTATAACTAGGACTGTGATTACATGCAAGTCTTTGTTGGTTCAGTTGGAAATACACCGTGCAGAGCACCTCTACCACTTCATCCACCCAAACTTCATCAGAACCTTCTGTTCCATCTCCTAACTGGGTTTCTCACCCCATGTTTGTCATCTTGCCCACATAACCCTACCTCTTCGTGCAACCATTGTTTCAGCCTTCTTTGAGCAAATTCAGCCATCTACACCTTCCCCCAACTCTATCCACCAGTCCTTGGACCACTTCAAACCCCTATCTACCTCCATACCCATTCCTTCATTTTTACTCACTCATCCATCCTCCAAAATCCCATTTCTAAACTTCCTGTAGAAATTCCTAAACATCCTGTAGAACCCGTGCAGACTTCCTGTAGAAGCTCACATATGAGGTTTCTTGATAGCCACAACTATGTGAAACTCTTTCAAAGGGTGTTAGGGACACCTTAGGCCCTCTCTGAACCTTCCCGACCTCTTCCAAGCATTTCTCCTCATCGATCCACCTCTGCACAGTCAAGAACAGTGAAAGCCTATGCATGAGAAATTTGACGACCGATTCAAAAATACAAAAATATGTTTTCTTCAGATAGAGGTAGTCTAGAAACGTGTATTTTACCTTCCTAGAAGTAATGGAATCTCTTTTAGTAGCTTGTATTCTCTTCTTTGCATCAGTAGGACTAGCTGGTAGAATTAGGGTTTGCTAGGGTTTCCGCTTTCCTTCAGTTTTCAATTTCTTTTTGCAGGAAGATTAGCTTCCTTCGAGTTAGCTTCCATCCATCAGTTAACAAGCTTCTTCTCAAAGCTCATAGAAGTTGGCTTGAGCCCCTAGCGAACTTGTGCTAGCTAACCAAGTGACAGTTGCGGAAAGAGCTATTACTTGTGCATACAATACTATCGCTTCCAAGTTTGTTACGAACTACCGGGTTGATAAAAGTAAAGAAGGTAGTCCCAGGAGTTGCAACATTATTGCTGCAATACTGGATCTCAGCGCTAGTCACCAACTTAGGGATCTTTTTTGCAATTTCTCTGATGCACTGCTCCCTGTCTCGAATATTTTCCTTAGTGATACTTCTGAAATGTCGAGCCAACACTTCTTCGATACTCTTGTGAGAGGTTTGGAGCTACCCTTTGTCATTAAAAATCACAGAGATTCTGTTGTGAGCCTTATTAGCTATAGTGGATTTATGAAAAAATTTAGTATTACAATCCCCTTCTTTGAGCCATTGAATTTGAGACTTTTGCCTCCAAAATATTTCCTCTTGTTGGCAAAATTTCTCCCATTCTTGATGGTGTTTATCAACTTGCTGACTTTTGTCATTATCAAAACCCTATGTGATCAAGGGGAGAACCTTAGCTGTTATTTCTCTATTTGATAGCATAAGCTCCTCTGAGATAAAAAATCTATCTAACTTGGAGGTGACCTCAGCCTCACCTCCTCTTTTGTTGTTCCAAGTATAAAGGCCATTATGCATTGCCGAGTCAACCAGATTCATATCATTTGTAAAGGTTTGGAACAATTCAGACTCTTTATCTAGCAATCTGATGCCTCCTTTTTTTTCTGAAAGTGATTTAATCATATTAAAATCTCCTCCCAAGACCCAAGGTATTTCTTCATGTCTGCTTCTGAGCTCTGCCAAGGATTTTAGTAGTCTTAGTTTCTCATCTATTCTTTGTGGCCCATAAACATTTGTGGCGAGTAAAGTGTCCACAACTCTCACTGGTTTAAAAATTACAGATAGATAATTTCTTGATGCATCCGCATCTAATATACTATTTTTGTGGGGGTTCCATAGAGTCAATATGTCACCCACTGTGTTTTCTTCTTTCACTTCAAGAAACTCAAATCTGTACATCCATTTGCTATGTATTTTCTTTAACTTTTGAATGGAACATTTTGTTTCCTGAATAAAGATTATATCAAGTGTTGCTAGTTTCATTCTCTGACCTAACATTCTTTGTTTTCTTTTACTGCCTAGACCTCTGATATTCCAAGATATGAAATTCATAATTAAAGATTTGTGAAAGAGTACCTGGTTAGGTCTTTCATCTTACCCGAATCTATCATTATCTTTCCACACTGCATCAAGAGCTCATTCTGATTTTTCCTGCCCCTATTCTTTCCTGGATTTCTAGATGCTAATCCTGGAGTTGATTTCATAGTTTACACACCTTTGTAGTCCTACTTGTGAATACTCTTACCTTTATCCGACCCTCTTTCCTAGGTTTTCCATAAAAATAACTATTGTATCTGAGAGAATTCTTCCAGAGGTATTGATTATATTCGTCCCTTGGATCCTTGCCTCAAGAATCCTTCCAGATCCAGGTTTTCCTTGTCTAGAATTTCCTGTAATTCATGATCTTCTAGATCTATTTCGCTTTAGGTCATTTCCTAGCCCATTTTCATTTCTGCATCACTCATAGTAGTCTCATTTTGATGTACCATATCTTGAGAGTGTTTTCTATCTTCTTCCTTTTCTTTTTCATTAGGATCTTTCTCATGAGATAGATCATATTTCGTGTTTTCTTCATTCTCATCCAACACTTGAAACTTGTTCTGAATTAATTTCTGCCTTTCATTTTGTTGTTGCTTCATTCCCTTTTTTCCCCCTTTACTTCTCCTTGCCACTTTCTGAAAGCTTTATGTATCCTTCAAAGTATTGAGGTATTATTTGTTGTCTACTTTACCGAGAGGGAAATCTCTAAAGAGATGTCCATGTTCATGGCATATATGGCATCTGAATGGGATATGATCGTAGTCCACGGTCTGCACCCACTTGTCATCAAAAACTTCCAAATTAGCCTCATCCGGAAGAGCTTGTGATAGATCCATTTCCACACATATTCTTACAAAGGAAGTATATTTCCCTCTTCTTCTGGCTTCAGAAACTTTGACAAAACGTCCTACTTTATTACCAATAGCTGCTAGTGATTCAGTTTACCAATAATCAAGAGGTAGAGAATATAGCCTTACCCATACTGGAACTGAGGTGAAGGTCTCCTGCTCTCGGATGAAGTTCATCATCCAAGGCCTCATATAGGGACAAGCTGTTGCATAAAAGTAAGGTCCTCCTTCGAATATTCTGTCTTTGTCTTCAACGTTTGAGAACACCAGTGTGAAGAATCCCTTTGACCCAAGATGTAGGTCAATGCTTCCTTTGGGCTTCCAATGATACTTGATCCACATTTGTAAAGCTTTTTCAGTGGGCCATAGTCCCATGCATTTACAAACAATGGCATAGTTCGCCATGTGTTCTCTGTCTGCTTGCAGAGCAGGATCATTTAATATTACTCTTGGAGTGATTTCAAATTTAGGCTTGCATGGTCCCTTTTACCTTGGTTTTGTGAACCAAGAGTTTTGTCTTCTTCCTCCTTGTCCCTTATGCTACTGTTTACCTTGATCTTAGTCCCCTCTATCCCCTTATCATCATCTCTATTTTTTTCCCCAGCGACATCTTTGTTGTTTAACTCCATTGTTTTTCCTTTGCTGGATACCGCGTCCTTGTAGGAGGGAGTCGAGCTCCCTCCTTTGCTGCCCTCCATCAGAAACTATCTCTGCTATCCTCTGAACTATCACCGCATGCTCCCGTTGTTTTTCCTCCTCCTTAGCCAAGTCTCCATCCAAAATGCACTAAATTAACTCCCACTATTTTCGAAATACTCATTATGGTTGGTCCACTATCATTTTGCAAAGGGAAAATCAATTTTCTCCACTTATAAAGGGTCATCACTCACTCTTATTCACTTCCAATTTTCCCATTTAACTTTCAAACACTCCATCTCATCTAATCAAGGTGATTATGTCATACAAAGAGAGTTTTTTTCATCCATAACTCGAGTTCTCAAACTGTGTTACGCAAATAACTATGTTTCTACTATGCATATACCACAAAGCTCCTCCATTATCTATCAAAGGTTGTGACCACCCTGAAATAGTTTCCTCCATCATTTTAACATTGTTCTACTTCTAATACATGTTGGTGGTCTATCTTAAGGTTTAAATCTTGTCTCATTCCTCTAAGTTGTGCTTGTTATGCCTCATGTCTACTTCCTCGGGTTTTTGGAATAACATTAACAAGGTTTTCATTACTTTCATGTCAAAGTGCTGCTAAAACCTATATCCATCTATTTTTACACCATCATATATCCTAAACTAACCCTCCTAGACATTCTCCATCAAATCAACTCTCAAAATTCATCAATTCTACCTAAACCGTGGATAAACTACACCTTTTAAACTAGACAACTCTCTTTTCCTTATTTGGAAACCTTCCAGTCACCCAAATCTTGTAATTCCACCTTTCTTAACTTCCTAAACTCCCTCACTATCCCCCCAAATTTTCTTGGAATTTTTTCATATCCCTATCCCCCTCATTTCCCTAAAACTCCTTCACATTTATTGACAATTGCGTGTTTTCTCATAGTCAAACCCTAGTTTCTATCCTAAGAGCTAAATGTTGACATGGAATCTGAAAACTATGAACAAAGGAAGCATAGGGGTGGACATGTGACCGTACATGAACCTACATCAACCCATGAGGTCTACTCATCTCCCTTCATTATAAGATCATTTGAAGATGCACATTGTATTACATTTTTCCAAAGAATTGAAGAATTGGAGTATCATGACCAATGGACTAGTTCTTTTGCCACCAAACTTAAAAAGAACAAAGTGACCATTGCATGAGCTTAATTCAATGTTTCATGCAAAATTATCTCTGCAGCTGCAGGGATTCCAAATGCCCGAGAGATTTGGTTTAAGAGAGAAGACCTTGACCTTCAAAATTACAAGAAGTACCTAAAGGAACCATACAAGGTAGCTTCAACATATATTTTTCCATTCAAGCATTTTTTGGATAGATATACCCCTCTGATGAAAATGATCATGAAGAAATTCACATGTGAGAGTAGATATTCTAGGGTGTATAAGTAACACATGAAGCTTTTGATGAATTTCACTAATGTTCAGCAAATCAATTTGTCTCATTATTTGTACAAAAGTGTGATTAAAATGAGAGAAAAGGTGCAAAAGCTCAGAGAGAATCACCATACTAGTTTGTTTCATCATGGCCTAGTGAAAGTGCTAGCATTTCATGAGTTAGCACAAGAAAATCTCTCTTGGGATCAATTTTCAAGTTGATATTTTCCTCCATATTCTTCTCCTAGGTCTAGTGGTGAAAAAACACCTTCAAGCTCATGAGTGCGGTAAGAGGTTGCTTCTTCAAGCAGACCAACCAAGATGAAGGACAGGGTAGAAGTATTTGAGACATATGCGAGAGGTGATAGGCTTGTGTTTTCTCAAAGGATTATTGAAAGGGCCAAGCCTACAACATGTGAACAAACAATTTTCTCAAAGCATGAGAAGTCCTCTCATCGAGGTACAAATATGTCAGATATGGAGAAAGTATATTAGGATAGAATTGAAGATGAGATCATAAGGGATAAGGAGGCTAAGATCAAGAGATTGGAAGGAAAATTGGTAGAGGTAAATACTTTAATAACATTCTTGTAGCAAGATAATATGCAATTGAAAGTGAACCAAATGATCCAAGATAAACGACGAGTTCTTTCAAGGAAGGAAGATGCAAGGGCAAAAGCAGTGGCTAAAATGAAAGTGTTAAAAGGTAAAGGAAAACAAAGTACATTAGGGATACCAAGAAAAAGATCATCCAAGATAGCACTTGAGCTACAAAGTGAGGTTTCTCCACCAATAGAACAGATTATGGTAGATGACCTAATCATTAGAGAAATCAATGAAGATAGGGTATATTGGCTTGATAAGATCAATGGACACCTTGAGAAGCTCCTCAAGAAGGAAAACATGGCCAATAACTTTCCAAGGCATATGGTTATGCATGACTACACAATAAACAAAGTATCCCAAGTTAGAGTCAAGCATTTGAAGAGCAAGCTCAACGAAAACCTAACAGGCCAAATGGAAAAAGGGAAGCTCGATTTACTCTCTCACGCCTCTCTCATGGCATAACATATCATATTATAACAAATCATATTATGAGGAATATTAGAGATCAACTTGGTAACCAAGGTTTTAAAGTCATGTTGTTTATTTCATTTTCTCAAAAGAAATACCATCATAAAATCATAAAACTAAAGTGTCATGTCCAAGTAAAAATGTTACTGTGGGTCCACTATCATTTTGCAAAGGGAAAATCAATTTTCTCCACTTATAAAGGGTCATCACTCACTCTCATTCACTCCCCGTTTTCTCATTCAACTTTCCAACACTCCATCTCATCCAATCAAGGTGATCCTTTCATACAAAGAGAGTTTTTTGCATCAATAACTCGAGTTATCAAACTGTGCTACACAAATAACTATGTTTCTGCTACGCATATACCATGGAGGTGCTCCATCATCTCTCCAAGGTTGTGAGCCCCCTGCAGTTGTTTCCTCCACCATTTTAACATTGTTCTACTGCTAATACAGGTTGGTGGTCTATTTTAACATTTCTTGCTCTCATTTCTGGTCAAGCAACCTAAAAACCCTAAATTCCAAACACTCAAACAAAACCTATACATCTAGCCTAAAATATATTTCTCTTCGAGTCATTGAGTGAGAAATACTTAGAGAGATCACTCTCTTGTTTAGAACGGCTAGTTTTTGAACAGCAAGTGGTTTGAAGTTACCTCTTTCGATCTCCTCCTCAGTGTGGGACATTGTAGGGGATAACGCAACATATGTGAGCTATGAAACAAGGGGATGGGTGAGTTTCACTACAGTGCTTTAGAATTGTATGTGATATGGTGAGTGGTCTTTCAAAATTGATTGTATATAAGGATGAAGTGTGTAAGGGATGTGCACTTCAAAAATATCACAGTGCTACATTTTTGTTCAATGATAGAAGGTCCAAGGGTGTGTCCCACTTGACTCATTCTAATGTGTATGGTCCTATGCCAATGGATTTTGTGACATGATATTTATATTATGTGACATTTATAGTAATTATGTCTCTAAGGTCATGTGCATAATTCTTAGAGGCCTTGCATGAGGTGTTGAGTGAGTTTCAAGAGTTTAAGGTGCTTGTGTAAAACCAAATTGTGAAGAAAATACATTTTTTTAGATGATATAATGGGAGTGAGTATCCCTCCAACAAATTTGAGAATTTGTGTAAGGAGAGAGGAATCGAACAAGGGTTGACATTGCCATATAATCCAAAGTAGAATGGATTTATTGGAAGGAAAAATAAGGCCTTCTTGTGGGAAATGAGGGCTTTGATCCACGATAAGAATTTGCCTATGTTCTTTGGGGTAGATACTTGCAACACATTTGTGCATTTACAAAATATGTGTCCTCAAAATATTTTAGGGGACTAGAATGCTTAGTAGGATTTCAAAGGAGTGAAATTGAGTAGACCCAATTTCTCATCTTTGGTGATACATTTAATGTCCACATACCATTTGAGAAAAGTATTATAAATGGAGCCTTAGTAAGAAAGGGGATGTTTGTTTGATACAATAATACTTCACAGGTTAGAGGGTACAAGACCTTTAGCAGGTTGCATGTGTGGAATATATTAGTGTTAGAGGATCTAGAGAAAGATATTATCAAGAATGAGGAGGGATCCATAGCACTAGCATTAAGGGCATAGTTTTGTAATGAGGAGGAGGAGTGAGATATTCCTTCAATCTCTTTGATGAGGAGGTGATTAGAGTAATATCTAGTCAATATTGCATGGAATGTTTATTTATGTTGAAAACACACTTGGATATTTCATGGTAGAGCCAAGGAGGGTTGATTTGGTAGCATTCAAACATTTGCTCAAGTACATGACACATCTAATGGAGTATTGAATCTTGTACGTTAGACTTGGTGGAGTATAGTTAGAGGCTAAATATATGGATATTAGGTTAGGAGTATAATGGACAAGAAGAGTACCATCATACCTAGGATCATCTATTACCTACTTAGTACCACTTAACTTAGCAAAAGCGTACATGAAATAATATAGTGAGTTGTGAAGCCATATGCCTTACAAAATGGTCACAAGATTATTTGGTGTTCAAATGGGAACCCAAATGATTTCCTATGGCAATTAAACATATCCAAAGATGTCCAAAAATATAGATATCGGGTACCATTTGTGAGATAGATTGGGTGGAGTAGAATCCCTTTCTTGGGATGAGAAGTGTTAATTTTGTATTTAAAATTTCTAGCAACTAATAAGATTTCCTTCTTAAACTTAACTCAGTAAAAATAAATTAATTAATTGAATTAATTATTCTTAGATAGTTGAACAAATTTGAAAGCTTAAATATTTAATTATTTTAGTGACTTAGATCCAATCTGAGCCATTAATTTAAATAGGGTTAACCTAATGGGGCTAGGATTTAATCCTAGCCTTCTTTTAAGTTGGAGATAAAGTAAATCCTAGCCGTCTTTTAAGTTGGAGATAAAGTGGGGCTAAGATATAATTCTGGCAGTCATTTAAGTCGGAGATAAAGGGTTGCAGATTGAGGGTTAGGGATTTTGCTCAATTTAAAATTATAAAAGGAGCCCTACCTACACTAATGAAGAGAGAGGGTTGGAGATTTTCCCTAATTTGAAATCACTTTGGAGATTGAGGGTTAGAGATTTTTGTTTCGGTGGCTATACGAAGAAGGCTATCCAGCTGAATTTTTAGAATTAGGCGAGGATTTTTTTCCGGATTCATTATGCCAAGGGGGAGGTAATTTTCAAATGTTTGTGACAAAAATATTTATTTATGTTTTGCAATTTATTTGTAAAAATATTTATGTTGAATTGAGGCTTATGTGATCCATATTAAGTTTATGAAAAATTCTTCAGGGTAAATCACATCACAGTTGTGATATTTTTGAAACCAGTGTGGTTCAACTTTTAGTAAGGATGAACCACACTAGTTGGTTGGTTGGTTGTGAAAGGGTCACAAATGTAATCTCATGTAATTTAGGCCAAAGAATTTCTTTAGAAATTTAATATTTATTTATGTCATGGAATTAATTTACAGGAAAATGGTTGTCAAAGAAGGAATGCAAGTAGAGGTGGAGGTGTATTGTGATGTGGGAGGATCTAAAAGTTCAAGGGTTAAAGGCGTCTTTAGAAGCATTAACGGAAATATTTGTGTGATAAATTTAAAGATCTTAAAAACTAATGAAAATTCTCTGCCAAAGCTTAAGAAATTTATAAGGGAGGGGGGAAATTTGTTGGTGGAGGTGGTTCTTAGTCACGTAAGACCCATTCCGCCACGCACACCACTACCAGTAGATTTCTTCCATGGAATGGCAGTAGAGGCTAGAGAAAGTAATTGCTGGTGGCCTGGCTTCATAGCCTCAGAAGGTAATAATAACCTCTGGGAGGTTTCCTTCTCACACACATGTATTTTGACTGCCTTTCCTCCATCCGACTTGCGTCCTGCTCAAGAATGGTGAGGAGAAATTGGATTTCAGTGCCTCCGGTTTGTTTCCTGAATCCTTCTTCATATATTTAGGTTTAGGTTTTTGTTTATCTACAATATTGATCCATATTGATATATGTTGCAATATGTTGTATGTTATGCAGGACGAAAACTCTGACATCGGGCAAGCTATCACGGCACTTAAGATTACCGCTGGAGAACCTGAAGATTAGAGTAGTAAGGAGCATAGTGCTGAAACAGTCGTCTGTGGAAGGGATAGTGCTGAAACATTCGTCTGTGAAAGAGTTTTCAATTATTGTTGCTGTTGACTGTAACACGCTTTAAAATTTTATTACAGATCTGTAACAGCTCCTTTATTCTCTTTTTTCTCAAGATTCCAAAACCAATGTTCTATACT
>APFE030756077.1:0-11025 GCA_000404065.3 Pinus taeda
CCCATTTTAGTTCTATGCCCAGGTAATCGTGGATTCTCCTTATTGTTGAGGCTATATATTTTTTCCTATTTAACAATATGGTTCGGTAGTGATTGATGCCATTGTGAAACTGCGAATTACCTACTCTATTTTCGGAATGTGCGGGCACAAGTAGCTCTAATTTCAAAATTCATTTAATGCCATATAAAAATGGACAATACACCAGCTAATTAGTGTGCGTCGCCTCTGTAAGTTGGTTCTGTCCTCCAATTTCCCTCCACTTGGGGTGCCTTACTGCATTTGAAATCTCGAGTGCCAGCTTCTGGTTTACTTTTTTAGTTCATTGTGTGTTAAAGGGTTTTACTGGGGACGTCTTTGTACACTCTTGTATTTTGGTTCTTAGGCTCAGTATGGTATATTTCTTCCATGAGTTGTAGTTTATGTCTATTCAACAAACTTCTCTTACAATAATGACAGTTAGTTATTTGAATTGGTTGATACTAGCATTATGAACTTGCGAGGCCTTGCTACTTCTTGGCCATGGCCATTGTGTTCTTTTCCCTTTTTCACCCACTACTAAGGGGATGTTTGTTAAATAAATTCCATGTTTTGTACAGGTGGAATGGCGGCTTCTACTCTGTCATGTTGGAATTTAATTCCAACTGCAACACAGAACAGCTGAACAGAAATAAGATATTTCAACCTGATCGAAGCAACAAAGTCTCCACTGATATTTTGCACATTAGATGAGCATTAAATACGCAGAATTAAATACCCCTGCAGACTGACGACTTGTTTCCACTAAGAAAGTCATCACCGCCTTCTGTAATTAATACACAGATAAGCATTAGTAGATATTTTGGTTAGTTTATTGTTTAACCTTAGATATTTTTCCTATAAATGTAAAGAACAACAGTTCGGTTTGTAAGAGAGAAAAAGAACAACAATTTTGTTTTTAGTTTAGAAAATAACAGAGAGTCTCTTCTGCAATACAACACAACAGTGCTAAAATGTAATTTCTGTGTTTTTTGAGAAATAATGTGCAGCAGCATGAGCTCACATGAATGAAGCTTTATGCACAACAGTGCTGAAATAGAATTGCTGAAACAACAGTGCTGAGACAGCAATGCTGAGACAGAGTATTTTGCTTATTTGTAATGCATAGCAGTGCTGAACACCTGCAACTTTCTGAGATAAAGAAAGTTGGTTTATTGTATCAGTTGGTTTACTGTATCAGCTATTTTACTGTTTATGAATACAAGTTAAAATTTCTGTTGTTGTTTCACCAGTTTCTGTGTTGCTGAGTACTGTTCTATTTTTTCAGTTTTACTTTAAATTATTAGAAATTTCTTGTTGCTGCAACACCAAATCTCTGTTGCTGCAACACCAACTCTCTGTTGCTGCAACACCAAATCCTATTGCTGCAACACCATTTCCAGAAAACGAAATTTTTAGTTTTCTGTGCAGAAACAGAGTAAAAAACAGACCATTTTTTGTTGTCTGTTTGTTATGGAATTTAGCAGAAAATTGTAACACGGTATCAGAGATAATCTAGGCACTCAGTGAGTCAAAAACAGAGTTAGTTTTTCACTGTAGGAGCTGTAAGAAACTTATTAAGCAGATTTTTCCAGCAGAGAAAGTTTTTTCTTGTTTTTAATTTTTACAGTCAGTATCTCTTCTTTACCTATACAGAGTTAAGATGGCAGATGCTAGAACAGGTTTGACAAATTCCCAATTGTCACAGTTTAATGGGAAAAATCACAGTTATTGGTCCATAACAATGAAAGCATCATTTGCTTCTCAAGGAATATGGGAGATGGTTGAAATTGGCTATGCTGAACCAGCAGATGCAACAGCGTTGGCTACTTTGACAATAGCAGAGAGAGACCATTTGAAGAGTGACAGGAAGAAGGATGACAAAGCCCTCTTTTTCCTCTTGCAATCAGTACATGAAAGTGTTTTTCCATGGATTGCAGCATCAACAAAATCCAAAGAGGCATGGGATATTCTCAAAACTGCCTATCAAGGCATGGAGAAGGTGAAGACTGCAAAGTTGCAGATGTTGAGGAGAGACTTTGAAACACTTAGCATGAAGGAATCTGATATAATAGATTCATTCTCACTCAGGTTATTGGGTGAAACCCAGATAAGATCTATGGAAATTATTGAAGAAAGAGGATCGCAGAGAAGATCTTGAGATGTTTACCCTCAAGGTTTGAAGCTGTTGTGGTAGCAATAGAAGAAACAAAAGATCTCTCACAGTTCACAGTAGATGAACTGAGTGCTTCTCTTATGTCACATGAACACAGACTGAGTAGAGGAACAGATTCCTCTTTTGATCAAGCATTCAAGACTCAGATGTCTTTCAGCCAAAGAAAAGGTAGAGGCAGAGTAAATAACAGAGGTTGTGGAAGAAGCCAAAACAGAGGTAGATATTATCTTGCAAGCACAAGCGGAAGGAGCTGCAATCAAAACCAAGAGGAAGGTTCAAGCAAACAGCAAGCTCATAGACAAAGGTATGACAAATCCCAAGTCCAATGTCATTATTGTAAGAAATATGGGCACTATGCCAATGAATGTAGGAAAAAACAAAATGACCTAAATAGTAGGCAGAATGCCACTTTTGGAAATGAAGAAAATAAGAATCCAAAGAATGCGTTGTTAACATGTAACATTGCACAAGACAAACAAGAAGATTTTTGGTTCTTAGACTCAGGTTGTAGTAATCACATGACTGGAAATATTGAAATGTTTGCCAATCTGGATGAAGATGTGAAATTTGAGGCAACAACAGGAACTGATAGTAAGATATCTGTCAAGGGTTAGGGCAGAGTCAGTATCCGAGCAAGAAATGGAGAACAGATGATTGTGCCAGAGGTATACTATATACCTGGTCTTAAATGTAATCTTTTGAGCATTGGATAGCTCATTGACAAAGGTTACAATGTGTTATTCAAAGATGATATGTGTACAATCAGAGATATACCTCCAAGTAAGAAGATCATTGCACAGGTGCAGATGACCAACAATAGAATATTTCCTCTCAAACTCAGGGCAGATTTGAAGGAAGGAAGAACTATTGCAGCTGTAATACAAGAAGTCTTTCAGGAACAAGTGAAAGATGAGAATTGGTTGTGGTGCTTGAGATTTGGACATCTCAATTTTGGAGGCCTAAATCTGTTGCACAGAAAGGGAATGGTAAAGGGATTGTCGTTGATTGAAAAACCAGACAGCCTTTGTGAAGGTTGCATCTTGGGCAAGCAACAAAAAAAAAGCTTTCCAGCAGGAAAGAGTATAAGGGCAAAAGCACCTTTGGAAATTGTTCACTCTGATGTGTGTGGGCCGATGCAAATACCATCATTTGGCGGAAACATATATGTTTTAACTTTCATTGATGATTACACCAGAAAGACATGGGTGTATATGCTGAAACAGAAGAGTGAAGTGTTTGAGAAATTCTGCCACTTCAAAACTCTTGTTGAGAAGCAGTGTGGGCATTATATCAAAGTGCTCAGAATAGATAGAGGAGGAGAATACATCTCCCAAGACTTTCTACGTTTTTGCAAAGAGAATGGCATACAAAAGCATTTCATCGCAAGTTATACACCTCAGCAAAACGGTGTTGCTGAAAGAAAAAATAGGACCATTCTTGACATGTTTAGAAGTATGCTGAAGGTAAAACACTTGCCTCATGAGTATCGGGCAGAAGCTGTCACTTGCGCAGTTTACATATTGAATAGATGCCCAACTAAAGCTGTCATGAATAAAATACCAGAAGAATCATGGAGTGGTCAAAAGCAAACTGTCACTCACATGAGAGTATTCGGTTGTGTAGCTTATGCACATGTACCGGATCAGCTAAGGAAAAAGCTTGATATTAAGGGGGAGAAGTGTGTATTTGTTGGCTATTTTGATGAGTCAAAAGCATACAAACTCTATAATCCATCCACTAAGAAATTAATCGTAAGCAGAGATGTGCAGTTCATTGAAGATGAAGCTTGGGATGGAAGCTTAGAAAAAACACTAAATGTGAAGACAATTGTGTCTCATGAAGAAGAACAGGAAGGGACAGCAGCAAATAATCCTTCCTTGGTGGTTCCTCCTCCACCACAGCAAATTCAACAAACCACACCACAAGCTGGAATTTGAATAGCCTTAAGAAATCAAGGAAGTGCTTCTTCAAGCACACCATAGGGATCTGAAATACCCTCAAGTTCGGATGGAACTCCAAGCACACCAAGAAGACCAAGATTCAAAAACCTGAATGAGATTTATGAACAAGGAGAGGTAAGTACCAATACCGATCTGAATTCATTATTCGCTTTGTATTATCATGTTGATGACCCAGTTCATTTTGAAGATGCTGTAAATGAAGATAAATGGATTGAAGTAATGAATGAAGAAATTGGTGCAATTGAAAAAAGTAAAACATGGGAGTTAGTGGACCTCCCTCAAGGCAAAGATGCCATTGGAGTTAAGTGGGTCTATAAGACCAAAAGCAATGCTGAAGGAAAAATTGACAGGCACAAAGCAAGACTTGTTGTGAAAGGCTACAAGTAGCAATAAGGCAAAGACTATGATGAAACCTTTGCACCAGTAGCAAGGATGGAAATAGTCAGAACAGTGTTGTCTATTGCAGCACAACATAAATGGAAGATTTATCAGATGGTTGTTAAATCTGCATTCCTGAATGGAGTGTTAAAAGAAGAGGTTTATGTTGAACAACCTCCAAGTTATGAAGTTGATGGTCAAGAGCATAAAGTTTACAAACTGAAGAAGGCTCTTTATGGGCTGAAGCAAGCTCCAAGAGCATGGTACAACAGAATAGATGCTTATCTGATTGAGAATAGGTTTGATAAGTGTGATGGTGAACCCACACTCTACATAAAGGAGAATGACGGTAAGATTATTATTGTTGTTATGATATGTAGATGATTTGATCTTTATTAGCAATGATGCTTCTCTTATTGCTGATTTTAAGGCAGTCATGAAAAATGAATTTGAAATGACTGACTTGGGCTTCTTAAGATATTTTCTTGGAATTGAAGTAGACCAAAGTGAAAATAGTGTTTTCATTTCTCAAGATAAATAGGTAGAAGTTGTGTTGAAGGGGTTTAACATGCAGAACAACAAGGCAATTGTGACTCCAACTGTAGTGGGGTTGAAGTTAACCAAAGAAGATAGCAACAAGGATTTTGATCCAAAATTGTACAAAAGCATAGTTGGCAGCCTTATGTACTTGACTGCAACTAGGCCAGACATTATGCACGTTGTGAGTTTAATCTCCAGATTTATGGAAAGACCGAAAGAGACTCATTGGTAGGCAGGCAAGAGGATTCTAGGGTATGTGAATGGAACGAAGGGGTTTGGTATTTTATACTCCTCTTCTGAAAGTTTCATATTGACAGGTTACACGGATAGTGATTGGGCTGGAAGTGTTGATGATAGGAAAAGCACATCAGGATATGTGTTTCATATGGGATTGGGAGCCATCTCATGGGCTTCCAAGAAGCAACCACTTGTGGCTTTGTCAACAGCAGAGGCAGAGTATGTGGTAGCAACAGCAGCAGCATGCCAAGCAGTGTGGCTGAGAAGAGTTCTCAGAGATCTGTGTCATGAACAGGAAAATGGCACAACTATCTATTGTGACAATAACTCAGCAATAGCTTTGTCTAAAAACTCTATTTTTCATAAAAGAACAAGGCACATTGATACCAAATTTCACTTCATACGTGAATTGGTTAACAATCATGAAATTGTTTTGCAGAACAGAGGATCAGCTAGCTGACATCTTCACAAAACCATTAGCAAAGAAAGGTTTTGATCATTTCAGGAAATGCCTGGGTATGCAGTAGCTGAAATTAAGGGGGGGTGTTGGAATTTAATTCCAACTACAACCAATTAATGCTGAAAAGATCTAATCTTCAGCAGTTATTGCAGATTATCCGGAAGCAGCAAAAGTCTTCTGATATTTTTTCACTTTAAATACGCATTAAATTCAGAGTTTAATTCCCCTGTAGACTGCCGTCTTGAAAAGCATCACCGCCTCTTCTGCAATAAATATACAGATAAATATAAGTAGATATTTTACTTAGTTTATTGTTTAAACACAGATATTTGTTTTCCTATAAATATAAACGCACAGCAGTTCTGTTTTAAGACCAAGCAGAAAAGAACAACAGTTTTGTTTTCTGAGTGAGCGGCAACAGTGTTAATCTCTGTGTTTTTTTGTACAACAGCGTGAATGAAGCCCTATGCACAGCAGTGCTGAGATAAAGTTGCTAGAGCAGTAGTGTTGAGACTACAATACTGAGACAGGTTATTTTTGTGCTTATTTTGTAACCGCACAACAGTGTTTGAACACCTGCAACTTTCTGAGATAAAGAAAGTTGGTTTATTGTATCAATTTGTTTACTATTTACCAGTTGTTTTACTTAATACAAGTTAAGTTTGAGTTACTGTTTCATCAATTTCTGTGTTGCCAAGCATTACTCTGTTTTTCAGTTTTTATTTTAAAATATCAGAAATTTCCTATTGCTGCAACACCACGATCAGCGTTGCTGCAACACCGAATCCTGTTGCTGCAACACCATTTCCAGAAAATGAAATTTTCAGTTTTCTGTGCAGAAACAGAGCAAAAACAGAGCATTTTTTTTGTTGTCTGTTTGTTATGGAATTTAAATAGAAAATTCCAATAGAGCAATGGTACACAAAAACAAACAGACAATCATCATTCCAACGTGTGGCACGATGATGACATACACTCTCTCGACGTCAAACACGGTATTTAACTTAATCTCATTGTATTCACACGTTGAAACACTGCAATTTTCACACGTTGAAACCCATCATTCATCAAACTCTGCAAGATAACATTGTATTTCATTGAAATGAGCCACTATCAGGCACCTGCATATTGGGAATGAGCTGAAACGCTTGTTGAAGATATATAACATCTAGTTTTGAGTGACATGAAAGATAGTTACAGTGATGGTGATGATGATTTAATCAAACATCTTCAAATTGTTGATAATATCGAGTGTTTGGGAATTGATCAACATTTTTGACCTAAAATAAAACTAGCCATGGATTACATTTACATCTTAAATAATTTTCATGAATTTTATTTACCATTTATGTTGGAGTCACGTTACACCAAAACTTGTTAGATTTAAGCACATGCCACAAAACACATGGGGAGCGTTGGATATGCCACAAAACACACAGGGAGCAAGGGATTATCCTTCTACACCACCATTAACAGGGAGCACAACAATCTCCCCCCGAATGCGAGCCAGATGTGTTTTGAACTCGAGATCTTTGGCTCTGACACGATTGTCATTACGCCAAAACCCGCAGGTGTTAGTAAATAGACACATCGTTAGATTTAAGCACATGCCACGAAACACACGGGGAGTTGGACATGCCATCAAACACACGAGGAGAATTAGATTATCCTTCTACACTACCACTAATAGAAAGCACATCAATTTATACGATTCAGGGATTGCGTTCACTTCTAGATGATAGATACTCATTTGTTGATCATTAAACCTCATTCCTTCATGATTTGTAGATATCGGAATCAAAGGGATATTAGGCTCGGATCAAGAAATTCCTCATCAAAGATCTCACAAGCTACAACTTTGTGATTTCGGGCACTAAGAATGCATCGATATGACGTCTCCTTGGGTTAGATAGATTAAAGTATATGCGTGTTGTCTTTTTACAATTAAATAATAATAAGATGTAAACACTTTTTTCGACTTTGGTATTGTATGAAAATTCTTAGCATCTCGAAATTTTTTATTTATTTTTTATGTTATACTCTCCTAGCATCAGCTCCAGGCTGATTTCATGAGTGTTTTCTAGGGGAAACATGTATTACAATTTCGATTGCATTGTAGTGTGCCTAAATGGGAGGCTAGGAACTTTATCGAAATATATGAACAAAACCATTCATGGCACAAGTACTAACACTGTCCATAATATTTGAGTTTCAATTAGTACAGAAAAATGAATCCTAAGGAATTTATGTTCACCATCTATTCTTTCAAGTCTAATATGAACTAGAAAATTTTAGAGTTGGCCATATTGGACTTCAATATTCTTCAATGCATACATAAGAATGCGATGCAACTTATCTCTAGGTGTACTAGCATTTGGCAATATGTAAGTGCACTTACATTTGACAATATGTATGTGATAAGTATGTATATATTTATTGCTTGCCAATTTAGTGACGTGAACGTGTGGGGAGACTTATATTTGTAGCTGGCTGAATTGTTGGAGAATTTAATTCCAACCACTTGCCTGTTAGGACTTATAAATGTTCCAATTTTCACTTAAAAACCCTTACCTTAACCTCTATTTTACATGCCAAATAATCCTCCATGCATATATTTTTGACCTTTTCTATGTTTCTTTAGGATAATGGATAAAATGTTGCTTATTTATATTAGAAGTGTTAATTAGATTGATATTTTAATGAAACGTTGACCTTGGTATTACCTAAAATAACCTCTTGCAGTAGTTGTCACTAATCGTAAATGGAAGGTTGTGGTACATGGAGATATCTCGAGCACTAATCTCGGTTCTTGCACTAATATCCATTCATGCACTAAAGGAGGGAGATCGTTGATTTCATGAAGTTAATTGAGGATTTGGCGATATGTCAAGGAAGAACTATGTTATCTTGCCCCTTGTATTCACCATGATTTTGTCTATTGGCCTCCTGCAAGTGGGTTGAGCAAAACAGAAGAGTGCAAATCAATAAAGGATCTTAATGCCAAGTTCATGAAATATTTCTATTCTTTTGTAAATGCTTAATCTATTGCGTATAAGCTAATTTCCTTTCCTTAAAGGGAAACAAGTTGGTTGGCAAGGACCTAGCCAACCCAATCTATTTTATCTGAAATCGATTCACTGTGTAGTGTGTTATGCGTTGAAATTGGTGTGAGTTATTGTTCTTTCGATTGCTAGTGTTGGGTGCGTGTGCAAAACAAGGGACCTCGTGTATTTATTTTTGAAGAGGGGGAAATACTTAGATATCAAGATTGCTTCCTTCTTGAATAATTATTTCTTGAATAGGATTTTCAGAGATTTTCTATGTTACTTGTGATGATCTAAGACTTGAACTTTATTTTTGAAGTTATTTTTTTGAACCAAGGTGTGAACCCTAGATTTCAGATCCGCAATTGTTTTGTTTCTTTAATAACAAGTTGGGACTTGGAGATTGGGCTCTGATGAAGAATATTTATTTTGCATTAGAAAACATGTTTCGCAACTGAACATACAAGTTTAAGTTTGATTGATTTATATCAAGTACTATTTCAAGTGTATGATTGATGGTTGTGGGATTGTATTAAAAACTCTAATGACTTTGACCTTTGTTTAAAATCATACATGGGTGAAGGGTTATTATTTTTTTATTAAAATGTTATGATTCAAACGATACGCGGTGATATTGGGTTCCTGAAATCTAGAACAAACAACTTAGATGCCTTGAGGTCTTTAGTGTGGGAACAAAGTTTCTTCTATTAATAATCTATCAGTCTAAGTCCGAGATAATCTATAGTGAAATTTCTCATAAGTTTTCATTTGTTTTGAAAGAGGGTTTCGATTAAAACTAGAGCAGCGAGTGACTCAATTTGGTCAATATTTATTTATGTTGCAAGCATAGGTGTTTGACATCTTTCTTTCTTTTTGTTTCATTGTTTAATGCAATTTCCTTATTTTGAGTCAGGTTTTAATGTTGAGTTATTAGACAGTGTGTTAAATGTAATAGTGCAACCTTAGATTGAGCTAGTTTCTATTTTGACACTATAATAGCAAGTGTGTCACACAATGTAGGAAATAGTTGTTTGGAAGTATGAGAACAAAGATTGTTTTAAGTACATGGACGAGGTATTTTAAATGATTGTTTAATACATGAATGCAATTTGCATTTGATTAATTGTGTTATTAAAGTCATGAGTTTTTTTCTTTAGGGTTAAATGTTTTTCTGAAGAGTCTCTAATTATTTTTATGTGGAAATCTAGTTTATGGAGGTGGTTTTGGTGTCAGTGTGTGAATAGTACATGAATAGAAGACAATGAAGCATTTTTGAACTTGATTGATTTCATTGTTTGGGATTGAGGTAGAATTTGTAGAATTTGTCTAGAGCGTGTAGCATAAATTGTGTTATTCCTCAAATTCTATGAGGCCCTGGTTTGACAAGTAAATGTTGTGAATTGAATCTACAATTCCGCCCACCAATATTTTGGCATCATTGTGAGGGAGGTGTTCAAAGAAATTCTTGTAAAGTTTTCATTTCTATTTTCTGTAATAGAGGTAGGCTTGCCTTGCTTTTTAGTGCAGTGTGCTTCTATTTCTTAAAGTAATTTTGTTTACATTAATTGTGTGATGTAGAAATATTTTTTTTAATGAGCTACAACATTTGATTTGTTCCAGCAAGATTTTTTATAGTTTTTTTTATTATTTCTGGTTTATTTCTTTAAAAATGTATGACTAGGAGAGGTAGGGGTCCAAAGCCCAAGAAGGGTAGAGGAAATATTGATAAATTAGAAAGCTTTCTCACAATGGGCCTTCTATTCCAAGCAAGAATTCCAAGTAGACACAGACTAACCATGTTGGTACCCTTTAGCTGGATTCTAGAGACAATAGTGCGGGAATCTCACAACCGGTAGAAGGGAAGAAGGAGATCTTTTGGATTGAGAAGTTAAATAAGAAAATAAATTAGCCCTCACAGTCTGAAGGAAGTGGTTATTTTTAGGAGGAAACTGACAGATAATGAAGAAGTGCATGGTGAATGGATGGGTGAGAATTAGCCATGAGAAAAACAATCCACTTTTGTGTTTCCAATTGTAGGCCCAAATGAAACTTTTCTAATGAAAAATATTCCACCTTTTATTCTTCCACACTTTTATGGTAAGGTGCGTGAATATTCTGACACATTTACTTTTGAGTTTGATATACTTTGTAGAAGTTATGACTATTCTTTGGATTCCCAGAAGCTAAAGTTATTCCTTGCAACCCTTACGGACT
>APFE030756079.1:0-13319 GCA_000404065.3 Pinus taeda
TATATATATATATATATCCATGAAATGTATTGAATCTTAAATCAGGTGATTTCAGAACATGAGAAGAACCAGCAGTGCACCTCATGGAAATGTGGATCATGTTACCCCTCCTCAAAGAAACCCAGAATTATGGGTGCAACTGGGGGAAGTGGCACGCAACACCAATTTGACCATATTGGAGACCGTACAGGAACTGAAGGATGAAATGGCTCGATTGCGCGAAGATAATGCCAGATTAACCATGGAACAGGAAAGGATCCTGAAAAGCTTGTCAGATAAACAGAATCAACACCAATCCCATCCTAGTCCGGAACGAACACGGCTACCGGAGGAACAAGGATATTATACTGAACAGGAAGAAACAGAAGGAAGGGCCGAGGCTCGAGGAGAAAAATCTGATAATGCTTCTGAACATCAAAACTCCAAGAGACAGTGAATGGAGTTACAGGGAGAGTTTCGAAAAATCAAACCACCTCACTTTGATGGAGAATCAGAAGAAGCTGCAGAGGCTTGGTTGATTAATATGAACAAATACTTTCAGGTTTATGAATATGACCATCATCTTCAAGCACGGTTAGCTATTTTTCAGTTGCAAGCCAAGGCAACATTATGGTGGGAGGAAGTAAAGATGATACGGGGGGTGAATGAGCAAGACATCACCTGGGAAACTTTTCAGAGATATTTTAAAGAAAAGTATCTGACTGAACGATTCTACGATGAAAAGGCCAGAGAATTCCATGATCTGCGGCTTGGACAGCAGACCATGGACGAGTTCGTCGCCAAATTCACCTCTCTGCTCCGATATGTACCATACATTCGGGAGGAGAAGGCCAAGGTACAACGATTTATTAGAAGTCTTCCTCAAGCAATGTGGGAGAGGATTGAATTTGACAATCCGAAATCCATGGATGAGGCAATACAAAAAGCCCGAATATGCTTCCAGCAGAATAAGCAGAAAGGAGAAGGTGTGGGAAAGCGATGGATGGATAAAAGGAATAGCAGAACGGTTATGGGAAACAAGGGAGTTCAGAGCAGTTTTAGTAGAGGATCTGTAAAGGGTTCTAACAGCAGAAACCAATCCAGGAATCAGCTCCGACTTAAGCCACCTAATGAATCCAAAAATAGTGAATCACTGGGTAAAGTAGATAACGAGGGGACAACCAGGCCGCTAGTTCAATGTTGGGGTTGTGGAGGACCACACTATATTAAAAATTGTCCTCATCGGAGGAACAGCGATCAAGTGTCTCAGGCTTATGAAGCCTCTACTGTAGGAGACGTGGCTCAGTCGATGCCAAGAATAAACGCAGCTCTGGAAGACCGACAAGCTGATTATCAACCAACAATGATAGAATTTGAAGGTAAGATTTTTGATAAAATAGTTTCTGTTTTGGTTGACCCAGGTGCTACATTGAGTTATGTTAGCCCCAAGATTGTGGAAAATTGTAAATTGCAGCTTACTAAATTTAAACAACCGTGGTTAGTCCAGCTCGCCACAGGAGCAAAAAGGCGAGTGTTGGCCAAGGTCAGCAATTGCCCATTAAAAATTGTCGGTCAAATCGTGACCACCGAATTGAACGTACTTCCTCTGGGATCATATGACGTGCTAATCAGAATGGATTGGTTGGAAAAGTGGTGGTCTGTCATAAACTGCAAAACAAAAATAATATCTTATCAGGATGAACTGGGGAATCAACAAGAAATTCAAGGCATCCTTAAGCCTGTACAAGTACGGCCAATCACTGCTTCGCAGCTAGCTAAGTATATTAGGAAAAAGTGTCAGATATATGCGGTTCAAGTGGGATTCGCTAGTTTTGAGCATAAGGAGAGTGCCTTGGGAAATATACCAGTAGTACACGAGTTCGCAGATGTATTTCCTGAGGAAATACCAGGATTACCGCCAAAAAGAAATCTGGATTTCACCATAGAACTGGTACCCGGTGCAGCCCCGGTATCCCGAGCACCATACCGAATGAGTGTACCCGAACTGACAGAACTAAAGATGCAATTACAAGAATTATTGGACAAAAAATACATTCGTCCGAGTGTATCTCCATGGGGATCTCCTGTACTGTTCGTCAGAAAAAAGGACAGAACGTTATGTATGTGCATCAATTATCGACAATTGAATAAATTAACAGTCAAGAATAAGTACCCGCTGCCCCGGATCGATGAATTATTCGATCAAGTGAAGGGAGCCACGGTGTTCTCAAAGATTGATTTAAGATCCAGATACCATCAAATCAGAATTAAGGAAGAGGATGTAGCTAAAACTGCTTTCCGCACCCGTTATGGCCACTATGAGTTCGTGGTGTTGCCATTCGGATTGACTAATGCACCAGCGACATTTATGTGTCTCATGAATAGTGTCTTTCATAAATATTTGGATAAGTTTGTGTTAATCTTCATTGATGATATACTAATATATTCCCGGAACATCCAAGAACATGAAGAACATCTGAGATTGGTGCTGCAAACACTTCGAGAACATCAACTGTACGCAAAGTATAGCAAATGTGATTTTTACAAAGAACAGATCCAGTATTTGGGACACATCATAACCAAGGAGGGCATTGCGGTGGATCCTGAAAAGATCAGGACCATAATGGAATGGCCAATACCGAAGGATGTGGCAAACATAAGATCCTTCATGGGGTTGGCAGGATACTATCGCCGATTTGTGGAAGGATTCTCCCGGGTCGCATACCCCATCACCTCCTTACAAAAGAAAGGAAGAATTTTTAAATGGACTACAGAATGCCAGCAAAGTTTTGAGCAGCTTAAACATTTGCTTACCACTGCCCCTGTATTAAGCATCGCAGACTCGGGAAAAGATTATACAGTCTGTACGGATGCAAGTAAAGAGGGAGTAGGAGGCGTATTAATGCAGGAAGGAAAAGTGGTCGCATATGAATCCAGGAAGTTGAAAGAACATGAACAAAAATATTCGGCGTATGACTTAGAATTAACAATGGTTGTGGATGCGCCAAAGATGTGGCATCACTACCTTTTGGGAAGGAAATTCTTGCTGCTGACAGACCATCATAGCCTGACCAGCTACTTTAGTCAGCCCACCTTAAACGCAAGACAGGCTCGGTGGGTGGATTTCCTGAGTGGATTTGATTTTGAAATTAAACACCTGAAGGGGAAGGAAAATCGAGTAGCTGATGCTTTAAACCGGAAAATGCACTGTTTATATGAAATTGCTATTAGCAAGGGGTGGTCTACTTTTCATGAGGAAATCAAACAGGTGGCTGAACAAGACCCAGAATACCAGCAGAAGAAGCGGCAAATGCAGGAAGTAACCAGTCATTTAAGACAGCAAGGTTATGAGTTAAAAGGTCTGGGCATTTTGTATTACAAGAAAAGAATATACATACCAAATCAAGCGGAAGTTAAGAAAAGGATTTTAGACGAGTACCATAAGAGTCCTTATGCAGGACACCCGGGGTACCAAAATTGCATTACTGCTTCGACTACCTAGATCTATGTATAGAATTCCAGCAGGTTAAGGTAGAACATCAGCACCCTGTAGGGCTGTTGCAACCTCTACCTATACCATAATGGAAATGGGAAGTTATCACCATGGATTTTATCATTGGATTACCCAAGTCCAAGAAGGGAAATGAATCTATCATGGTCGTAGTGGACAAACCCAGCAAGTCAGCCCACTTCATCCCCGTACAATCTACTTACAGAGCAGCTCAAGTAGCAAACATTTTTATGCAGAACATCTTTAGAATCCATGGTTTGCCCAAAACCATAATATATGATTGTGATGTTAAGTTCACATCGGCTTGTTGGAGGACTTTATTTGAAGGGTTGGGAACCCAACTGAGTTTCAGTACCGCTTATCATCCGCAAACCGATGGCCAAACGGAGCGGGTAAATCAAGTAGTTGAGGACATGCTGAGATCCTACGTAATGCAGCAACCGAGTCGTTGGGAGGAGTACCTACACCTAGTAGAATTTGCCTATAACAATGGCTATCATGCATCTTTGCATATGAGTCCATTTGAAGTACTCTATTGGCGGAAATGTCGTACCCCATCCAGTTGGAGTGGGCCCGAAGATAAGCTTGTATTAGGACCAGAAATGCTAGCGGAAATGGAATAGATGGTTAAGAAAATACGGGCTAACTTGAAGGTAGCTCAAGACAGACAAAAAAGCTATGCGGATCGGAAAAGAAATCTGAAAGAATTTCAGGTGGGGGAACATGTATATGTAAGAATCCGGCCAAGGAAAAGTACATTGCAATGGAGTGGCTGCGCCAAAACTAGCACCTCGCTTTTGTGGTCCCTTCCAAATTTTGGCCAGGATCGGGCCAGTGGCTTACCAATTAGCCCTACCCAGCCATATCAGAATCCATAATGTGTTTCATGTGTCAGTACTAAAGAAATACATCTATGACCCTAAACACATAATTAGCTGGCAAGATATTTAGGTAAGAATGAATCTAAGAGTAGCATGAAATTAATTAAATGACAAGAATAAAACTGATCTAATTAATGTGTGTTTCAGGTGGAACCGGAAGGAGAATTTCTGGTCGAACCAGTGAGCATATTAGATCGGAGAAGAGTCGTGCTGCGGAAGCGAGCCATCACCCAGGTTAAAGTGCAGTGGCAGCACTTCGGACCGGATGAGGCCACCTGGGAAGATGAACAGAATATGAGAAAAGTATATCCAGAATTATTTCTGGGTGAACAACTTCGGGACGAAGTTGACTTTCAGGAGGGGGAGATGTAATGCCCCTAGTAAACTTAGATAAATTGCAAATAAATTACAATAGTTGAAACAGTATGATTTGAAGGTAAAACTGAGTGTCAATAACTCATATGGTTGAATTGAATAATCATGTTAGTTGGATTACTTGGTAAGTTATTTAAGTTGCAAGAGAAGTAGCTAGCATGAATATAATTGTATGAGAAGAGATTTACAAGGATATTTTCTTTGAAAATAAAAGATATATGTATGTTTACAGTTAAACTGTATGAATAAGAATTGACATCTGTCCAGGAAAGAAGGGAAAACCCTAACTACCTCTGGGGACAGTTGAGCCCTATGAAAGAAATTGCTATGTCTGGCAGAGATCAGATGGCAAGGGGGGAGAAAGAAGAAATATTGTTTTGAAAGCAACAACAGCTACGTCTGATGAGGACCAGATAGCTCTCGGAAGAGGGGAAAACTCTCCAGAACTGCTAAGTCTGGTGGGGACCAGATAGCGGTGCTCTGTTGACAACAGAGAGCTGCAGATGAAAAAGATTCCTGCAGACGAGCTTGGGGGTGGAAAGTCGTGGAGGACTTCCTAAGGTTGGGAGGAAAGCAAGCTTATCGTTAAAGCGTATATTTTTATTCAGGTATGGAACAGTCAGAAAGAACAAAACTTGACTTTTTATTTCGCTTAAAAGATTGAAAAGCAAATGCGTTACAGTACGAATATTATGGATAATATATTCTTACTGGTTCTGGATAGCTTAAGTATTTATGATGCAAAACAAATCATTTCCAATCTCAGTAAAACAGAGACAGTTACATTATGAATCCACTGTGTATCAACCAAGAACTAGTGTAACTTCGACAATATTATATTCATATTTTCAAGAAAAACGATTCATTCAAATTATTCGAAAAACCCTTGTGGCATTATCTATATATACGTTCACAAGAAGAGTGATCAATGGATTTTACCGAAATACCTTTCATATAAATAGTTAACATCTAATGCATTCGCAATACCTGTAGAAAATAAATACATAGCCACAGTACCCGGTTGGGGAAAAATGACTCTTATCAGTCGGAATAACCTTATGCAGCAAAATTAGTTATTCAGAAATAAAACTGTGTTAACAAAAGAAAATCGACATCAAGAATGTGTTGAGGGCAGAACTTCTTGTTCGCATCGGGTAAGAGGCCTCGCAAAGAGGTGACCCGTAAGAACAAAGTGAGCCCAATATTCGGCACCACAAGCCAAGAGGGTATGACCCCGCAGCGGCCGGTGACTGATAACTTCATGAATGAATGTATGGTAGGGAGCAATGCCTGGGGACAGGAGGTCGAAGGCATTGCTTAAACCATTAAAGCGAGAAGTAACAATACCATGGATGAGTTGAAACAATACCAAAATTATAAATAAGGAGACACATAAGTTGTGCAATAGTAAAACATAGATATTATTACTGTTCAAAAATTTCAGTTAAACGACCACGGCCAATTCCACTTACAGAAAATATTCTTCGCCCATAAAAACTGCAATAATTTAATAAGGAGCAGAATAAACTATGATAATAGGAACCCGAAACCAGGGTTTGAGTCTCGGTAATATTCATACATGTTACAGAGTCAAACCCATTTCAATATGAAACACAGGACTGCCGACAAAAGTCGAGCGGCCTTTAGAGGCAAACCATTCACACAAACACAAAGACATCCACCTGCATAATAAACACCAAATGGGTTGGAATACTCCTTAACAGCAGGAGGGAGACCGCCTAATGATAATAAGAAAATGATGCCTTAGAGATGCAGGGACTGAAAGGACTGTAAGCAACTCTACAGGTTAGATGTATACCCGTTTTCAAATGCTTATCGCCATAGTTGAATAGCAGGCTAAGCCAGATCGTGCGAATCCTACACCGAACCCTCCGCCTGTAAAACAATTTGAAATGAGTCCATATAACAATCAGTGAGTAGGAAATAGCATCATTACAGTCTGGCGAGAGGTTATAAGTTTACCTGTGCACTGGAGCCAAGGAAATTTGCCGGAAACGATGCCATGTATGGTGAAATTTTGAGCTCGGCGTTACCAGTAGCGATATGCAGCAGAGGAAAAATGAATGAAGAATGAAACAAAGCCCAAAGAACAAACATAATATCCTCTGTATCGGGGTACGCCACCTGGAGCATGATCGACAGCCACAACATGACCCTCGATCTCCACCGTTGGATGATCAGGGTCTGCCCACCAATTTACACCGCGCCGGAGCCATGCAATAAAGGCTAATACATTGGGATGGTGACAGAGTTATTGCTCCGATCTGGAGCCTGGCCGAGGTGAATCACCTATGTGCCAGGTGTAACTAAGATATGTACCCAAGCCTCAGAAAAGACCGGTGAAATCAAATATACAAGCGTATAATGGAAATGCCGTCGTCAACAATACCTGGCATGGTACAATAATCAATGTGCGAATAATACAATATATCAAAAAAAATCACATGTGTATTGGAATAAACATATACCGTATCGAAAAACGCATAGTGATCACCCGGAAAATTATAGTAATAATGAATTGCGAATAAAGTTTGACGTGTTATATTCTGTGCATAATTATACCTTGTGTAAATATTTATGAACAGGTGGAAACGACAACATACGAGCGATGAGGTAAATGGAATTTAAATTTTTTTTTTGGTAAGGGTTGTTACAAATAAAGTATACTGAGGTTACAAATAATATTTCTTAAAAAAAACGTGATGTAATGAAATTTTTATCGGTAATTTTTATTTGTTATGATGTTTGTATTTTCAATTACAATATAGATAAATTATTTATTTTCAAAATTACATCATGTATGGTCCGGGGCATCATAGACTCAAGTTCAAATCGCCCCTAAATTGGCATGGTTTATGCAAGGAGGATCAATAGTAAACCCCTAGAGGTTTACTAGTAATTAGGTATTGTTGGTTCCTTTGGGATAAAAAAAATTGCATCATTTATAAATATTATAATTTTTCCTTAAATATAACAACATTTGTAGTTATAGAGAAACTCCTTTCATTTTTCTAAGGTATTATTTGTTTGACATTGTCTATTTTATTTAAATAATATAGAGATTATTGTGTCGATTTGATGGAAAAATATAGTGTTCTAATGAGATTTATATTTTTTAAATTGTCAAAGATAAGGAAGGTGATATGACCCAAGGGGGCAATATATATGACATGATCCCAAAAGGGGACATATATATGTTTAAAAGTACGTGTAATGTGTATGTAATAGGGTTAAGGTAAGAGAAAGACCACATGTGTAATGTGTGAATAGGCATATAGAGAGATTATGTAGTCATTATTGAAAAGGGGTGATTTGGTTTGATTAATGCATTGGGTTTTTGGAGGAAATTATCTTATTATTTAAGGAGATATTGTGCAATTTTTCTCTTTTGTCTATCTTAGAGTTATACTCCATGCTCACATTAGTGTACACGGTGTGTGCTTCTTGTTTCTTATGATATTTTGTGTCTTTGGAACATAACATTAGCCCATGTCATTCCATAGTCTTGGACAAAGTAGAAACATCATTAGACTACTCCTCCATGTGGTCTATCTCATGTAGTTTAAGTTGTCATGCAAAATCCATATTGACCAAGGATATCACCAGGTCGAATCCACCTAGAACCATTTAGATTAAGTGTACATGTTGTCTAGCAGTGACATTTACCATATCTACTATTCATGAACTAACAAGAAGTTCCTAGTGGGTTTTCCTAATGATGTTTTAGTAAAATTTAAGAAGGTGGAATGGTTAAGAGCACGTGTTCCCTCCTTAGAGATCACATGTTTAAATTTGGAAGGTGATAATGTGTGTACACCTTCACAAAATAAGCAGTAAAATCACTTCATGGAAGTGATCCATTATCCGACAAAATAAAGCATTTCATGTGTTAATTTGATAGTTGGCCAAGTTGTGATATTAAATTATATTATTATTAGTAGTAAAAGTAATGGTATTATGTGATTATTATGTATTATTTAACATATATATGCTATATTGTACTATTATTGCACTTAAAATGTTTGCTATATGGAAAAACAATACATGTTTCTCATTGAAATCTCAAGGAAAATGATATACATGGAATGAAACTACAATAGAGCCATTAAAAACAAATTTCTGAATTCATTGGCCTATGATCTATTCATTATTTTTTTTGTTATTCCATATGTTGTTGTATTAGAGGTCAAATTTTGGATTATTATTTATCCCACCCCCAAGATGGACCCGTAGATAAGTTAGGTCACTACAAGGAAATATACACCATCTAGCAATGGTTTTTGTGGAACCTCATGTTGATGTGTTTTCATGTCACCCATCAACTAGGATATTTTTCCCCACACTTGAACTTATGCCTCTCTAAAATGGAGACCAAATTTTTAAATCTAAAGAGTGTTAGACAGATCTCACTTGTTAATCATAAAGACCCGAAATTATTTTTTAAGGATTTGGAATTAGTTTCAATATTGAAATTATTCCTCACTCAAGGCAAACATGGATGGTTGATTCTATTGAATATCTCTTCTTGTCAAAGAGTTTAGCAAGATATTTCCAATGTAAATTGAATGAGGTTAATTGAACATAGTATGCAAAAGATATGGCTTATTGAAGTATTTGTCCATTTTTTATGTATGACCTTTAATTTCTAAGTTTAGCTATTCACACCACCCTTTTCCTTTTCTTTCCTCCTCTTTTCACAATCCACCATATGTTATAGTTCCATTATGTATCAAGTGAAGTTTCATTTTTCCACAACGCTTAATTTATATTTATAACTTGTGCGGAAATCCATATGTGCATAAATCCATGTTGGAAATATATTTTTCTCTTAAGTACTTTCTCTGAATTTCACACACTCTTCCTCCATGCATACTCTTTCTCTCATAGACTCTTACCTTGGTGACAAGTTCTCTGCATTATGCACAATTGTCTTCCTCTACACTCCGCACAAAACCTTCTCCCACACAAAAAATAATTCCATACTTAACTATTTTATAATAACTATGATGCCGGAAGCCTTGAATACCCATACCCCATGCATTTTCCATATTTGCATATATTTACCTTCAGACTCCCTTATAACTTTCTACACTTGGTGAAATTTCAAGTTTCCTAGCTATGCACCTTATGCACATCTCGAGGGTCACTTATGATTCATTAATGACATTTCAATTTACAAGTAGAAAGATTATGATTCAAGGTTAATGTAAATTTATTATCTCATTTTCCCAAGAATCATTGGCCTTTCCAATTAACTTCCATCCATTTATGATCTATGCATGTCGAAAAAAATATGATATGTGATGAAATGATGCTTTAGTAAATAATATTCATGAACTAAGCCTTTAAATAGCCAAATATTTATAATTCATGAAGTGATAGTTTCATAGATATAAAAGTGTGTTGGGATATTAAGGAGCATGACAAATCAAAGAAGAAAAGAGCCTTTTTTTGTGGAGATATTGTCAATTCACTCATACATCAAGATCAATATTTTCACTAGTATATTACATATCAAAGGTTATTGAATTTAAATCCAAAGAAAAAACTCTATAACAAGATTTGAACAACCAATTCTATAAAAGATAGATGTGTACCTAAATTATTCGATTTTAGGGAGTTTCTTTATATGACCAATGATTTGATTCAATGTCTAGAACAATTCAAGTAGTATTTGTAGGAAAGAATCAAATATTATTCACCACTAAAGTTTTTGGAATGATGTTATAACATCCTAACCCTAAAAAAAATCTCAAGCCCCTTGATGCAAACTCTTCTTTCGACTACCAAGGTGATGCATTAAATTTATTAATGATTTCTTAGCTCCATCAGCCCAAATTTTGAGCTAACCTTTTCATTATTTATATATTTTCTACTAGAAGAGTCTTATCCATATTTGTATGTTTAGTTTAACATGTGATGGGATGAGAGTCAACATCTCACATTCCCCATCCAATTCTACATGTTTTTTTATTTTTTCTTCAACAAGGAATCCATATTTGATTAGGTTGAGGTAATATTAAATGAGATTTCCTACTAGTTGGCCACCTGATTCAAAACCCAAACATTATATATTATTACATACCTTTTTTTGGTAGTTTGTTACTCTAATGTGTTTGAAGAACTACCCTTAAGGAATAATTTAAATGTTGAGAAAGAGCCTATTCATTTTTGGTACTCAGTTCTCGAGAAACATAAGGCATCTTTCCAAATTTTCCTTATTTAGAATAAATTTCTTATAATTTACATATTTGTTGACTAGAGTAGAGTCGTCATGAATAATTCAAGAGCTAAAGGATTTCATCAAATGAAAGGGAATGTGTGTGCAAAAGAAAAATCATATTTATATCAAATTAAATGGATATGAGGGAAGCCCTTTTATTCTTCCTATATATTTTTTGTGATGGATATTTTATAATTAAAGTTTGTAGTTAGTACAAGATATGACCTACCCTTTTTAACAAGAATAAAAGAGTCGATTCATTTATTTTCCCTTAAACTTATCTAATGTGATAGTAAGAACTTCCTCCCATTTAATAGAAATTTCTAAAATGATCAATACATTCAACCTAAGAGAAATACAACCCTTCAAAGATTTTGACCCTAAAGGGTTATTTTATTAACATTTTCCATGTATGAGGTATGGTAATATTTTCACAAGGATTGTAGAAGAAAGTGCAAACAAGGACACAAATACTCCTAAAAAGGGAGAAAGCAAAAATGCAATGATAATTGAATAAATAACATGAGTAACAATTCTAAATGTCAAAGGATCATAAAGAAGCAAAGAGGAAGAAGTGAAACCAACAAACAATCTTATTCTTCCCCATGGGCACATGATATTTCCTCATCTACTCAGAAGAATAAGACTTGAATAAGAGCATAGAAGAGAATAGTGATGGAAATGATGGAGGAGATTATGGAGATTATCCCCCCTTATATTGGCATTAACAAACACTTACTATGACATAGTCGAAAAGGAAGATACGTCATAGTAAAAATGGTCACCAAATTTTGAAGTGTTAATAGACATTATTGACATGGAAGTAAACAATGCTACAATACCCGATTGGGTAGCATTGAGAATTGTTGAAATCCAATGGATAACATAATAGTTAGATTAAAAGGAACCAATTGTTTCTGAAGAACAATATTTAACAATGCATCATGCTGAATATAATAAAGAAGACAGAAAGTTGTTGATATAAAAGCTCCATTTGAAAAATAAGAAAATAAATTGAAAGTGGACATCTTGGGAGTTGGACCCCTTGGACTCAAAAAATTTGCATCTTACTACTAGGGATGTTCATGCTCATTCTATTTCAAAGTAGGAGCTTGAAAATTATATATTAAAAAGAATAATAAATGAAGTAGAGGATGCATTATGTCCAGAACCATTTTACGCATAATCATTAGATATTGTTTCTCTCGATCAAATGCCTCAAACTACATCAGGGACATCAACACAGGTAAATAAATCTTCTAAATTGCTCAATGGAGTGAGACTATATGTTGTAGAAAACATTAACAATCACCTAAATAATATTTCAAAAGCTTAGGAGGTAAACTAAAATATGAGAAATATGTCAAAAGAATTTCAAGCTTTATAGATTTTTTGCAACAAGATTTAGAACATCATGAATGTTTTTACAAAAATAATTTAGGTAATTTCATTGCTCGAGTATCATGTTTAAGTTATTATCATAGAAATAAACAAGGATTGCAATCAAACTAGAAAATAAAAAAGGTAAACGTAGGATGGTAAACAAGGATATAGATGCTCCAAGAATCAATCACTATGTGTAAGGATGAACGACAAAAGTAGTGTGTTTGTTAATGAGCTTTAAATTGTTGAGGATCTTGGGGGACCACAATTTATAAGATAATCTAATCATATAATGAAGGAACAAATGGAGGAACGACCGAATGTGATTAAAGCTTCATGGGCTAATGAGTTTGATAGTCTCATTGATTTTTTGGAAGAGGAAATTATGAGATGCTTAGTTAATTTTTTCAATGATAGTCAAGGCCACATGGCATCAATCAAACAAATTCTCTTTTAATTTATGAAATTGAAGAAGAAATATTTTCACTCTAGGTTAAACAAGATATTTTATTTCTACCATTAAAATAATAAATTAAAGAATGTCTCAAAGGATTGTTAACATAGATTCTTAACCCAAAATAACTTCCAAAAGGTGCTTACAACAAAAATTATTAAGTCACATATGTGTGTTTGTGTGTGTGTCGAGACCCACCTTGATGTGGGTGAAAGAAATCATTCCATGTACTCTTCCTCTAAAAAAAAAATTGAATTTAGTTTTATTTGAATCAATTTCCCTTCTTTCATTATAGTCCTTGATCATGTAGCTTTATTGAGTGTAATTTTCATTTATAAATCTAATCTTGTAGTGCATTTGCCCTTTTATTTTTAAGTTACTATTTCTATTTCATTTGGTCCATAATAGCCCCATCTGTTATAGAAATTTTTGGGCACTTCAACCCCAATCATAAATGTCCATAAACTGAGGGCTCTTAAGTCCCTAAAAGTG
>APFE030756080.1:0-27503 GCA_000404065.3 Pinus taeda
TTAACGTCGGTCTTGTATTATGTTTATCGATTAATGGTGCTTTTGCTATGGTTTGATGATCTCTTAATCTTTATCGATTAATGGTGCTTTTCCTATGGTTTGATGATCTCTTAATCTAAGGGAATGTTCTTTTGCTTATTCTAGATGCTCAAATTTGAACCAATTTTTTCTAGAGAAATTCAACAATTCTAATTTAATAATCCTATCGGCCTCTCTTTGTACCTTTTGGGACAATTGCTAGGGATAAAGAAATGAATTTAACACTCTTGTTAATTAAATATATATGCAGAGTTAACCTGACCATTTTGTCTACCATTTTTACGACTCTCTGACCTCTGTCCGATAACTCTAGCTCCACCTGGATGACATTGGTCCTTACACCTACGATTTCCACTCACTCCATTACTGAATTTCTTTACTAATGCGTTAGGGTTTCTCTACGATTTTCACTCACTCCCTTACTGAATTTCTTTACTAATGCGTTAGGGTTTCTCTTTTTGTTTTGACCAGTTTTCAACCCTCCTGGAATGCATACTATGCATAATGTATCGTCTCAATGACTATTAGTTGGTTGTGTCTTTACTCTGTTTAGGGTAGGTCATGTGCCAACAATTTTCTTTGCAGGGTGTGCTAAACTATGGTTGCTAGCGATTTTTCCACGGCGTTAAAACTTGTTTTAATGATTATGTTTCCCTATTCGTGTACAGTCATTTTCGTGGCAAGAAAGGGTTTTGTTCTGCCTTCTCAAGTACAGGTCTCCTCTATACAATATGCGTTTCTTTTCATAGGTCTCCCAGTTTCTTTAGAATTCTTAGCTCTCGAATCATTTGTGACTCAAAGTTTTTTTTCATTACCCTGTTGTTGCAGGCTCCTTGGATTCGTGGAGAGGATTCACCCGGTTCCAAATTTTCTTTTAGTTGTTTATTCTTGTCTTCTTTTCTATCCAGGTCACCATTAAAGAATGGTCGAACCTAGCCCTGCCGCCAACACAAGCGTGAAGCCTTGCTGATTTGGAATATTTAGTATTTTCGACCAGACATTTACCCTTAGGGTTATGTCCCCAGTTGCAGTTTATGGTTTGTTTTGACCTGTACTATGTTTTTTTGGGTTAACCATAATGGTTGTAAATTCACTGATATTGTTTTCTTTACTGTGAAAGAAATTTTGAATATTTTCCAACGACTACTTTACTCTATGGACTGGACTGTAACTGACTACTTTACTCTATGGACTGGACTGTAACTATCGTTCTATAAAAGGACTGTAACTAGCCTTCTATAAAAGGAATCATTCCTTGGTGAAAACAGTGTTCTTTTATACATCAGCAATATTTATTTATTTTTTCTTTTTTCTAGCCACTATTAACGGTTACATTGCAATTGTGGGGAGTATTCTTTCTAATAAATTTTTATCAACAAAAATATTTTCATTATTTTTCATTTTCTGTCAACTATACAGCAACAACTGTTCTCCCCCAGATTGAATAGTATGTTTAAATTTCTGTCCAAAACTTTCGCATAACTATTACTACTCTCTCATAAATTCCCTTGTAACTCTACAACTACGGGGACTGTGCCTAGCAGTTTAACAAGAGAAACTGCTCTCCTCTAGATACAATAGTTTGTTTAAATTTCTTTCCAAAACTCTAGTCTCTGGAGCTCTGTAATCTCATAAATTTCCTTGTAACTCTACAACTACGGGGACTGTGCCGAGCAGTTGGGCTTACAGCCCGATAGCAAGGTACTAACCCTCTTCCCTATGTACAAGAGTTAACTCAAGACTATGCAGAACAACACTATGGAAACTTTAAAACTATATAAAAAAATATTGCGAAATGTTGTGTCATACGAAGCAGGAAAGCAAACGTAAACAGGCAAGAAGGCATAAACATTCACATTAAAATATTTAACAAATTGACATAAATATCAATATGAAAACATAGAGGCCACAGTTAACAAATTGACATTAATATCAATATTATGTTGATATTAATAAAAACATAATATTTATTGAAAATATATATATCTTATTATTATTAACACATTAATTAATAAAATAAAACCAAGAGGGTATAATTTAAATTATATAAATCATAGTGTAATTATTCACAATGTACATTTAGTGACGATATTAATAGCAACATAATAAAATTGAAAATTATGTAAATTAAAAATCAAATTTAGAATAATTTAAATTAAGTGTGGTATTAATTTTGTCATTGTCTTGTTTTTTAATTTAAGTAGAATACTAATAAAGATTGAATGTTAATAACAATATTTTTTATTAAAAAAATAGTTTTATTTTTTAATTTTTTATTTTAAAAGTAATGATATATTTTAATAAAGATATTTTATTTACTTTTGTTTTTTTTAAATTGAGTTGTTTTTTAAGCGTTTTAAGTGTATTGTTTTATTATTTTTGTCTTTATTAATAACTGATAAGAAAATGATTATTTCTCATGTGTTAAATTATGGTCCCAGAAACTAATACATAGATTTTTTTCAATTACTATATTAAATCTATGCTTCCTCCATGGCAGTCCTAGTGTCCATTAATAAGCCCCCCCTCCCCTAATCACTATAGTATGTTAGTTGTCTTGTAATATAGGATTTGTTCTATGTATCTTTGTGATCACCAAAAACTATATCTTAAATTTGTGTTTCAAGTATATCGTAAATCATGCTCAACCATGAAAGTTAGTGTCATTTAAAAATCTCAGTTTGTACTTTATGTTAGATGTAAAATGGTAAAAATATACTTTAAAAATGTATGCTAAAAAATCACTATAAATATAGACTTTTTTTGAGTGGTAATAGTAGTATTTTTATCCTAGTTACAATAAGTTTTGTTATCAATTACACATAATAAACAAGTACTAAGCAACAATGGAGCTAGGATAGGAATTTGGATTTCTCTTTACCCGTCATACATTTTTTTTTTTGACGTTTTGGGTCCTTATGCTTCCCGTCAAGAAATGTTATATTAAAAATTTTTCCCTTCAAGAGTGAAGTTCTCATAATAAATTAACCCTTCACTAATAAAGTTTTGATTAAAAAATTACCATTCAATAAATAATTATGTTGAAAATTTTCATATACCGAAATTTGAAAAAACTCAATTGTGGAGGTTTCAATAAAAAGTGTTGAACATTTGAAATTTGCTCATTTAAAGTATATAATCAGTGCAAGGTAAAACCGAAATTTGAAAAAACTCAATTGTGGAGGTTTCAATAAAAAGTGTTGAACATTTGAAATTTGCTCATTTAAAGTATATAATCAGTCCAAGGTATCATTTAAAGCCAACAATTTACATTATGCCACATGAATATTTAAATGCCTAATAAGATTAAGTTCCATGCAAATTCAGCAATAATTTATGACATTATCTAAGTATCATTTATAATTCAAAATTATTCATTTAAAGTGAAATTGGAAAAAACATACACAGGCCTCAGTATGATAAATCAAATTGATTAAACACAACTTATAACATGATAAAAATTAAATGTAATATTTCTTTATCATGTTATAAGTTGTGTTATTTAATTTTACTTGTTATTTCTTGGTTTAACGCATAATAAAGAGAGATTATATTTAAAATTTCTTGAACCGTTATAATTTCTCTCTATATCAAGCGTGTTCACTGTGGCATGGCTCTGGCAAGTTAATTCAATTAAGAAATAACATGAAAAGTTTCTTGCAATCTTGACAATTTTTTGATTGAAACGTTCCCAGCAACACTAAAATAATAATGATAATAATAATAAACAGGATTCCTATTCTGGTTTTAGTCAAAGTACAGCAGAATCACAGATACTCGAAGGGCAATCAACCTACATGGCCGTTACATGGGGGTAAACGGCCATTCTCATGGTGGTTGCTTGTGAAAAAAGCAGCAGCCACCGGCGGTCCAAGTGCATTCGTATCAGCAAAAGCTCTGGTACTGAAATTCTCCCGCGAAGCCGGCAGAATGATATTGGGCGGAGCTTCATTAGGCTTGAACACTGTGAAAACTATGTTGCCGCTACCCATGGGTCTTGGAGGTTCATAAATAACCAGCGCTCGCTGACCGAAACCTAGTATTGGACCCCACACATCCATCACGATTAATTAGACTGACTCTCATACACACTCTTCACTTTTATCATCATCTCATTCACACTCCTACCGCCAAGAGCTTCATTTTCATGAAAGTAAAAAAAAAAAAAATAAAAATGACTCCATTTCTCACTCACCCTTATTAAACCTTCAAGGAAGCGACACTCTCTTAGATAAAGTTTTTTGATCCCAAGAAATATTAAAAATTATAATTAATTAATAAACAAATTTAATCTTCCCATTATTTAAATCAGTTAAAAATAAATCTATTAAACATTACTGACTCAAACTTTTACAGAGTTTCAGCACCATATAAACATTGTCAAAAAATTTCAACATCACCGTGACTGACCAATCTCTATATTATTATTATTCCCAAACAAAGTAAAATTCTCCGTGACTGACCAATCTCTATATTATTATTATTCCCAAACAAAGTAAAATTCTTTTAATTTAGCACTCTTATGGGCCTGTCTTGCACGTAAGGGGCAATGGCTAGTAATAACCAAGTTGTTGGACTTGTCAATCACATCGATTAACGTTTAGACAAAAAAAATAAAAATAAAAAATAAAAAAATGGTCACCTAGATAATGTGGAAAGTATTAGAGTGAGACCGATATTAGCGATATTAACGTCACTGAAAATGAGATTGAAACGTCGTGGCATTCCTTCTCCACCAAATTAAATATGAAGACGCGGTTTCTTTTATGTCTTTGACTTTAAAAAAGAAAGAAAAGGAAATTAAGGATCAAAGTAGTCTTTGACGTTAAAGAGAGTAGGCGGGTACTCTGTTTTGGGCAAAGAAGAAAGGGAAAAGCAAATATTAGAGATAATCAAATATGAAGATTCGGTCTGTTTTGTATTTTTGACCATTTAAGAGAGAAAGGAATAATAAAGGAGTGACTTTTCAATCAATCTTTATTCTTCATACATCAATTTTGTCAATTTTAGTCAAAATTGATTAAATTACAATTATAACCGTCAATCCAAAGCCTTGTGGGCTTATCCATTTTTAAGGTCACAGTCAACCCAGACACCAAATTGGTGTATGAGACCCCCTTGTTTGTGGGATAAGGAACCCACCTCCCCGCAGCGATTTCACTGCTAAGTCTACGAAGGCATACATACTCTACCCCCCTCTGGTTTTGAACCTGTGACCTCTTAAGAGGAAAGACATGCTCTTAACCATTAGAATTTTGGGAGTTCATGGTTGCGCAAACGTTATAATTAAAAAATATGGTTAAAATTACATGAATTTAGAGAGTTCTTTATTGACCAAATAATTTTAAAGGCTCGGATGAGATTGAAAAGCATGAACGTTTACAGGTTAATACATAATTTTATTTTACCTTTTAAAAAACACCATCAGATTTAAAATTTAAATTACCCAAATGTGCCGAATGAAAACACCATCGGGATGAAATTAAAATTACCTGACCTGCCTTTCACAAAAATGTATAGAATGCAAAGGGTTTTCTTTTTTTTTTAACATCAAACCACAGTTATGGAAAACAATGGCGATTCTTTCTCAGCTCCGACACATTTTTGAAGGAAAAAGTTGAAACCACATTTTTTTTACCACACGTATCATTTCAGTTAACATTGCAAAAGGGTTTATCACTGCTGATAACAAAAGAGGTAGAAATAGGGTAATGGGTAGATGAGTCAGTGAACTTGTAAATTGAATTAACCCCTTCAACTATTATTATTTAAAATTATAACTATCATGCTATAATTTTACAATCGGTAAGGCTATGCATTCATTGCCCAGTAGACTACATATACTTGTCATGTCACTACCATACTGCAACACCCAGGCCTGTGCCTGCTTTGTGTTTGCTTTCAAAGCAAGGAACTCTTTTAAAAACAAATAATTTCCCTCTATACTTATAAAACCCTTACAATGTTGGCTGTAATCCATGCCTTCAAAGCCCACCAAAATCTCCAGCGCAGAGGCTGTTGAAATAGCCTTTCCATCGCAGCAGATATTGCAAGGGGAGGCCGCCGTGATATGCTGAATGATTTTGCGCAAAGTTGTTCCCAATTTTTTCAAGGTTTTGAGTAACGATGCGGCCATGGAAGCAAATATTTCCCTTTTTATGTTCCCTCTCTTCGGCGGAAGCCTCCCCCTCATCCTATTGACTCTGCCAGTAGCAGTGGCCGTAGCCGGTCCTGCCATGCGCACACAATAATTATCTCCCGATTGCTTATTTCAAATTATGTGACTCACAGCTTGGTTGTTTAATTGTGCTTTCACTCCCAGAAAAGCAAAAAACACCAAATTTCTGATAAAGAAGAAGAAACAGTAACAGGGCATAATACGAATGACGGTGGGCCAGAAATTCCCTCCCTCCTTCCTTTTTCAGTTTTAAACGGAAAGACAAAAGAGAAAAATATGAAAACCCGTAGAGGCAGCAATTGATTCTGTAATGACCAAATATTTTACGTAGATAAATTACTTATTTACTCTGTGGTTAAAGATAAGCAGAAATTACTATTTCTTGAAGTAATGGAAAACATTATATGTTTAAATTAAATGAAATGCATAATTATGTGTGCATGATAACTTCATGTGAATTATTTCTCTTGGTGCATGAGAATGAAAGGAAAAACAGTTGCCATTGCATGGGAAAAACCTTAACTGTTTCCTCTTCTCCTGGGAAAAGGAGAAAGGAGAAAGACCTGGGTTGTTTTTTTGGGGAAAACAAACAGGAAAAGAGGACTCTGGCAAAAGAGAGTAATGCTATGTTTGGTGTGGACCAGATAGCATAGGCACAAAACGTGCTCCCTATTGCAGAGGCTGTGGCCAGCAAGGGGTTGCTTGGGGGAGAGACGCAGTATAAATGACTGGTCTCGTGGCTGGGAGGATATCAAGCATCAAATAGTCTTCTACTAGTGGTAGAAGGGCGGAAGGAAGCAATCGAGATACAGGTAAGTATTACAATTCTACCAGACTCAAGGATTGGCCAGCAAGGGGTTGCTTGGGGGAGAGACGCAGTATAAATGACTGGTCTCGTGGCTGGGAGGATATCAAGCATCAAATAGTCTTCTACTAGTGGTAGAAGGGCGGAAGGAAGCAATCGAGATACAGGTAAGTATTACAATTCTACCAGACTCAAGGATTGGGTATCTGTAGCAGTATTAATAGTTGATTTCGATTATTTGATTTTATTCACACTGTGGTACAGTACTTTAAGTTATTTGAAGTTATTAGAGGTATTACTGTCCTTATATTCTTCTGTACCAAACACATAAAGAAAGAAAGATAGAACCTGTACATTTACCAGAAGTTTATACAGAACCTGTATATTTATTAAAAGTCTCACAGATTATGAATATCACATTCGAGGCTTATATTACTGGAAATCTTATGCTATATAAGTCGTGAATAAGACAGGTAAGCTGGGTAGATTTAAACCCTGTACCGTATATACCTGAAAGATAGATTTAAGTAAATTACCACACAGACGGCGGTTCATAAGTAAGAACGATAACAAGAATTGCAAGCAGTCGAATAGAGTCTGTTCAAAAGAAAGATGCTTAAGAAATACATCCATCAAGCAGACAACCCCTCTCTGTATCAGAGACAGAATATCGAAGTAAACGATACGGCTAAATTGTCGGGTGAATCCGAATGGAAAACCCTCGTTATGCCAAGCGGTAGTTGGTAGAGGATAAACACGAAACAATAGCAATATATATATCTATATAAATCAAGAATTGACAAATTCGCATAAGAGCTATTAGCAAGTAAAAATTAGATAAACCCTGACAGCGAAAGATTCGCTAACCCAGTTCAGGTAAAACATTCCGTGACATGTAAAGAAGAAGGCACGGCATAACTCAAGAGTGGAATCCCAACAGAACTAAGGTGCGGATCGGCGGCATGCCCAGGTGATACCCCGGTAATGATAAAGCCTTAGTAAGGTGCCGAGGGTTCAGAACCGAAAACCTATTTGAGGAAACAGGCATCCGCAAACTTTTTATTAACAAAGAGAATATAATTAAATAAATCAGTTGAATTTAAAACCCTGCATATACTATAATAACGAGTATCAACAGAATGCTCTGTTATATTCTGATCCGGCCTTTACTCAAAACTCAGGAAAAACTTTGTACAGTAAAAACCCATAAAAAAAACTGGACTAATAATATAGTGACTTAATCTCAAGAGGGAAAGTCATAAACCGAATGACTTAAATACAAATTAATCTATGACACTACGAAATCATGAACAGGCCGATGGTCGAGCAATTCAGATCTGGTAATAATCATGGAAAAACCATACAAGTACAGTAAATGACAAATATGTTTACAATCGTTAACATTCAAAGGAATAAAACTGAACCCCGTCGTTAATCATAAAAACCCATATATATTAATGGAAATAAGTACAAGGAAACCATCATGGTACGCTACCGACCAAGTCGGAATTGAAACCATAAGAATACTCAGTACGTGTGCCGAACTGTAACTTATAGTGAATGAAATCCTTACATACAAACAGAGGACCGATAAATTCAACCAGATTCAAATGTAACTCTGGAGAATACTCGGCTCACACAATAAAAGCTCCAAGACAACCTATAATTTAGGAAACCTGTAAATATTCCAGAGAAAATCTAATACAAAAGGAGACAACTGCCATACGCCTTGGAATAGCAGGTTTTGCGACAAGTCCTGGCAGGAAAAGATGGTATAAGGCAACAGTTATAACAAATTAATGACGGAAAGCCGTGAGTATTGAAGACTTACCGGGTCAGCTGAGGGGAGCAGACCTCTGCTCATCGTAGCCTCTACCATTACTGCGTAAAACACTGGTACCTGCCATCAACCGGTAACGGGTTATCAATCCTGTACATACAGAAGAAATAGTTTTACTATATAAACCACACATAAAACTTACTTACCCTTCATGGCCGCATCGAGGAGAACATCAACGGAGCTCGTCGCCACCAGGTCTGTGGAGTTATCAATGGCAGAAAATAGATCGAAGGGGGCTATGGCGGACACTGGCGCAAGGAGCCGCTCTCGGAGAGCAGGAGCAATGGCAACTGCGAGGAGCCGCTCTCGGATAGTAGGAGCAATGACAAATGACTCAGAACATCCGGCAGTAAACCCTATATCCATTGCCGCCAAAACCCTTAAGCCTCCCACCGTCCGATCGCTGGAGATAATCACGATCGTCCATTGCAATGGTGATCCCGAGAACCACGCGGTTGCCATAAATATTCCAGCTACCACAGGTGTGTAATGGTACCGCCAGACAAGTGTCGGTTGTATTGATAATACAATGCCGCGTGAAACAGATTAAGGTTTCAGACGATCAATTTATTGTTGTATAGTTTTAGTATTCATATGACAACTATGGTTACCATTTAATTAAAACTATATCATATAACAACTCACGTTCCATGTAATTGTGTGCTTGACCGAGGTTGGAAGAAAGCAGGGATATTAATTAATTTTTTTTTTTATATATATATTAACTTTAGTTATAGAGGGATTGTGACATATGGTATCAGAGCCCAGATACAGTACTGTGGCCTCTGGGCAAGACAATAATGAATAAGGCCCTGTAGTAAGTTAGTTAATAAATAATCATTCCATTATTACTCTTGAACTGATTTCTTTTACAGGAGTGAAATTCTGGAAGCGAAAGTCATGAGGAGGGCAGAGAACACACCCCGACGACCTGTAATGGGACAGGGCGTGACCGGCGGGGACAACAACCCGGAGCTATGGGTACAACTTGGAGAAGAAGCAAGGATTACCAACCAAGCTATTCTGGAAACAGTTCAGGAACTAAAAAATGAAATGGCTCGGTTGTGCGAAGACAATGCTCGATTAACAATAGAGCAGGAGAGAATTTTAAAAAGCTTGTCCGATAGACAAAATCAGCTGCCCGCTAACCCTAGTGTGGAGCATCCCAGGATGTCAGAAGAACAGAATCATCACATACCTCCTGAAAGATCAGAGGAGCAGGAAGAACGTTCAGACAACGCATTCGAACAACAAACCTCAAAAAGACAAAGGATGGAATTACAAGGGGAATTCCGCAAAATTAAGCCACCACATTTTGATGGAGAACATGAGGAAGCAGCTGAAGCATGGTTAATAAACATGAACAAATATTTCCAACTGTATGAATATGATCATAATCTTAAGGCACGACTAGCTATTTTCCAGTTGCAAGGAAAAGCTACCTTATGGTGGGAAGAAGTGAAGATTGTCAAAGGGGTTACGGAGCAAAACATAACATGGGACAATTTCCAAAAATTCTTCAAGGAGAGATATTTAACTGAACGCTTCTATGATGAGAAAGCCAGAGAATTTCATGACTTGCGATTAGGACAGTAGACTATGGATGAGTTCATTACTCGTTTCACTTCATTACTTCGCTACGTTCCATATATAAGGGAGGAAAAGGCAAAGGTGCAGCGATTTGTTAGCAGTTTACCCCCGTACATGCGGGAAAGAATTGAATTCGATAATCCGAAATCGATGGACGAGGTAATCCGCAAAGCTAGAATCTGTTATCAACAAGGCAAACAAAAGGGAGAAACTGCTAATAGGAAGTGGAGTGAGAAGAAGAATTTCAAGTTAACTGGAAACTTTAAAGGGAATCGCAGCAGTGGAATTAAAGGGACTGGTAAAGGAATAAATAACAGATTTGCGCCAAAGACTGCACCTAAGTTCAGAACTGCAAATGAACCCAAGGCCAGCGAACAACCAATCAGGTTGGATAATGAAGGAACAGCAAGACCTCCTTTACAGTGTTGGGGTTGTGGGGGACCCCATTACATTAAGAATTGTCCACAGCGAAAGGGGACTGAACAGTTATCCCAGATTCATGAAGCTTCAACTGTTGGCGAAGTGGGTAGGAGCGTACCCAGAATCAATGCAGCATTGGAGGATCGGCAAGCGGAATACCAGCCAACCATGGTTGAGTTCGAAGGTAAAATTTCAAACCTTCCCATATCTATTTTAATTGATCCTGGGGCCACGCTAAGTTATGTAAACCCAAAAGTAGTAGAGCATTGTAATTTACAGTCTGTTAAATTTAAAAACCCTTGGTTAGTACAATTGGCCACTGGAGCCAAGCGGAGGGTAACCTCTAAGATCGATAACTGCTCTTTCACTATAGCAAACCAGCCAATAACAGCTGACCTGAACATACTTCCTCTAGGTTCTTATGATATTTTAATTGGAATGGACTGGCTGGAAAAGCATTGGTCATTGGTTGAATATAAAACCAAAATCATCCATTATAGAGATCAACAAGGGAACAGCAAAGAAATGCAGGGTATTAGGCGACCTGTGCAAGTTCGGCCCATAACTGCAAATCAACTGGTAAAGTGTGTACGGAAGGGCTGTCAAGTGTATGCCATTCAAGTGGGTTTTGCGAATTCTAAGGACAAGACAGCATCTTTGAATAATATTCCGGTAATACAAGAATTTGCAGATGTGTTTCCGGAAGAAATTCCCGGGCTGCCGCCGCGAAGAGATATAGACTTTATTATAGAGCTAGTACCAGGGGCTGCACCGGTGTCACGAGCACCCTACAGAATGAGTGTACCTGAGTTGACCGAATTAAAAATGCAGCTACAGGAGTTACTCGGGAAGAACTACATTCGTCCGAGTGTGTCTCCATGGGGAGCCCCGGTGTTATTTGTTAAGAAGAAAGACGGCACCCTTCGAATGTGTATTGATTATAGACAATTGAACAAGTTGACTATTAAAAACAAATATCCTCTTCCCCGGATAGATGAATTGTTTGACCAGGTGAAAGGCGCAACCGTGTTCTCTAAGATCGACTTACGATCAGGCTATCATCAGATCAGAATTAAAGATGAAGACATCGCGAAAACAGCCTTTAGAACCAGGTATGGACACTATGAATTTGTAGTTTTGCCGTTTGGCCTCACCAACGCCCCGGCAACCTTCATGTGTCTAATGAATGGTATTTTCCATCCTTATTTGGATCAGTTTGTGCTGATATTTATTGATGATATTTTGATCTATTCACGCACTATTGAAGAGCATCATGAGCATCTTCGAATAGTACTACAGACCCTTCGGGAACACCAGTTGTATGCTAAATTTAGCAAGTGTGACTTCTTCAAGGAAGAAATTCAGTATTTGGGTCACGTGATCTCAAAGGATGGAATTGCAGTGGACCCGGAAAAGATTAAGGCTATAATGGACTGGCCAATTCCCAAAGATGTAACAGATGTCCGATCTTTTATGGGTTTGGCAGGATATTATAGGAGATTCGTAGAAGGTTTCTCTAAGGTGGCATTTCCCATTACCTCATTGCAAAAGAAGGGAAAGCTGTTTCATTGGACTCCAAATTGTCAGAAAAGTTTTGAACAATTGAAACATTTGCTCACCACGGCACCCGTTCTAAGTATAGCAGATCCTAATAAGGACTACGTGGTATGTATGGATGCCAGTAAAGAAGGATTGGGGGGAGTCTTAATGCAAGAAGGCAGAGTAATAGCTTACGAGTCTCGCAAACTAAAAGAACATGAACAGAAGTATTCTGCTTATGATTTGGAGTTGGCTGCCGTGATACATGCTTTGAAGATGTGGCGGCATTATCTCATGGGCAGAAAATTTCTGCTGCATATCGATCATCATAGCTTAACCAACTACTTCAGCCAGCCTACCTTAAACGCTAGACAAGCGAGATGGGTAGACTTTTTAAGTGGTTTTGATTTTGATATAAAGCACTTGCAGGGGAAAGAGAATAAGGTAGCAGATGCTTTGAGCCGGAAGGTACAGAGTTTGTATGAAATTTCCATTAGTGGGTGGAAAAGTCCCTTCCTCGAAATTATAAAAGAAATTGCAGATCAAGACACTGAATATCAGCAGCTAAAATTACAAATACAGAAATCTGCTAGGGAGGACAGCCAACAAGAATATGAATTGGACGATGCTGGCAGAATTTATTACAAGAAACGGTTATATGTGCCAAATCAAAGCAAGATCAAAAATCTGATTATGGATGAATTTCATGTTAGTCATTACGCAGGTCATCCAGGTTATCAGAAAATGATAACAGCAATCCGGAAAGAGTATTTCTGGCTAGGAATGAAGAAGAATATTGTCAAATACCTATCGCAATGCCTGGAATGCCAGCAGATTAAAGCTGAACACCAACACCCAGCAGGATTATTACAACCACTGCCAGTTCCAGAATGGAAATGGGAGGTCATCTCCATGGACTTTATCACAGGATTACCTAAGACAAAAAGGAATAATGATTCCATTTTCGTTGTAGTGGACAAGCTGAGTAAGGCTGCACATTTCATACCTGTGCAATCTACCTATAGAGCTGCACAGATTGCTCATATTTTTATGCAGAATATATTTAGGTTACATGGGCTTCCGAAAAACATAATTTCCGATCGTGATATGAAATTCACATCAGCATTTTGGAAAACGTTATTTGCTGAATTAGGGACTCAACTAAACTTCAGCACGGCATACCACCCACAAACTGATGGGCAAACGGAACGAGTAAACCAGATGTTAGAAGATATGTTAAGGGTTTATGTTATGCAACAACCCACAAAGTGGGAAGATTATCTACATCTGGTAGAGTTTGCGTATAACAACGGTTACCATACCTCGACGCAGATGAGCCCATTCGAAGTTATGTACGGACGGAAATGCCGTACACCCATTAATTGGGGAGGACCGGAAGATAAATTGAGCTTAGGTCCTGAAATGCTAAAAGAAATGGAGGATATGGTGAAGAGAGTACGTGTCAACTTGAAAGCTGCCCAAGATAGGCAAAAGAATTTCGCTGATAGGAAAAGGAGATTCAAGGAATTTCAGATTGGAGATCATGTGTATATTCGGATTCAGGCCAAAAGAAGTACATTGCAGTGGAGTGGATGCGCCAAACTGGCACCACGATATTGTGGACCCTTCCAAAGTTTGGCAAGAGTCGGACCGGTAGCTTATCAACTGGCCCTGCCAAGTCACATCCGAGTTCATAACGTATTTCATGTTTCTGTCCTAAAGAAGTATGTGTATGACCCTAGGCATGTAATTCGATGGCAAGAGATTCAGGTGGGTATAAGTTATAATAAATTCTGCAAGAATTGCACATGAAAGGAATTACTAACTTACAAACTGTGTGTTGCAGGTCGAACCGGAAGGAGAAGTTCTGGTCGAACCGTTGAGCATTCTCGACCAGAGAGAAGTGCAGCTGCGGAAACGAGTTATTACCCAAGTTAAGGTTCAATGGCGACATTTTGGGCCTGACGAAAAAAAAATAAAAATATACTTTCTATATTATTAAATTCATAGAAGCGATTTTAGGATAAAGTTTTTTGATCCCAAGAAATATTAAAAATTATAATTAATTAATAAACAAATTTAATCTTCCCATTATTTAAATCAGTTAAAAATAAATCTATTAAACATTACTGACTCAAACTTTTACAGAGTTTCAGCCCTATATAAACATTGTCAAAAAATTTCAACATCACCGTGACTGACCAATCTCTATATTATTATTATTCCCAAACAAAGTAAAATTCTCCGTGACTGACCAATCTCTATATTATTATTATTCCCAAACAAAGTAAAATTCTTTTAATTTAGCACTCTTATGGGCCTGTCTTGCACGTAAGGGGCAATGGCTAGTAATAACCAAGTTGTTGGACTTGTCAATCACATCGATTAACGTTTAGACAAAAAAAATAAAAATAAAAAATAAAAAAATGGTCACCTAGATAATGTGGAAAGTATTAGAGTGAGACCGATATTAGCGATATTAACGTCACTGAAAATGAGATTGAAACGTCGTGGCATTCCTTCTCCACCAAATTAAATATGAAGACGCGGTTTCTTTTATGTCTTTGACTTTAAAAAAGAAAGAAAAGGAAATTAAGGATCAAAGTAGTCTTTGACGTTAAAGAGAGTAGGCGGGTACTCTGTTTTGGGCAAAGAAGAAAGGGAAAAGCAAATATTAGAGATAATCAAATATGAAGATTCGGTCTGTTTTGTATATTTGACCATTTAAGAGAGAAAGGAATAATAAAGGAGTGACTTTTCAATCAATCTTTATTCTTCATACATCAATTTTGTCAATTTTAGTCAAAATTGATTAAATTACAATTATAACCGTCAATCCAAAGCCTCGTGGGCTTATCCATTTTTAAGGTCACAGTCAAGCCAGACACCAAATTGGTGTATGAGACCCCTTGTTTGTGGGACAAGGAACCCACCTCCCCGCAGCGATTTCACTGCTAAGTCTACGAAGGCATACATACTCTACCCCCCTCTGGTTTTGAACCTGTGACCTCTTAAGAGGAAAGACATGCTCTTAACCATTAGAATTTTAGGAGTTCGTGGTTGCGCAAACGTTATAATTAAAAAATATGGTTAAAATTACATGAATTTAGAGAGTTCTTTATTGACCAAATAATTTTAAAGGCTCGGATGAGATTGAAAAGCATGAACGTTTACAGGTTAATACATAATTTTATTTTACCTTTTAAAAAACACCATCAGATTTAAAATTTAAATTACCCAAATGTGCCGAATGAAAACACCATCGGGATGAAATTAAAATTACCTGACCTGCCTTTCACAAAAATGTATAGAATGCAAAGGGTTTTTCTTTCTCAGCTCCGACACATTTTTGAAGGAAAAAGTTGAAACCACATTTTTTTTACCACACGTATCATTTCAGTTAACATTGCAAAAGGGTTTATCACTGCTCATAACAAAAGAGGTAGAAATAGGGTAATGGGTAGATGAGTCAGTGAACTTGTAAATTGAATTAACCCCTTCAACTATTATTATTTAAAATTATAACTATCATGCTATAATTTTACAATCGTTAAGGCTATGCATTCATTGCCCAGTAGACTACATATACTTGTCATGTCACTACCATACTGCAACACCCAGGCCTGTGCCTGCTTTGTGTTTGCTTTCAAAGCAAGGAACTCTTTTAAAAACAAATAATTTCCCTCTATACTTATAAAACCCTTACAATGTTGGCTGTAATCCACGCCTTCAAAGCCCACCAAAATCTCCAGCGCAGAGGCTGTTGAAATAGCCTTTCCATCGCAGCAGATATTGCAAGGGGAGGCCGCCGTGATATGCTGAATGATTTTGCGCAAAGTTGTTCCCAATTTTTTCAAGGTTTTGAGTAACGATGCGGCCATGGAAGCAAATATTTCCCTTTTTATGTTCCCTCTCTTCGGCGGAAGCCTCCCCCTCATCCTATTGACTCTGCCAGTAGCAGTGGCCGTAGCCGGTCCTGCCATGCGCACACAATAATTATCTCCCGAGCGCTAAAGTCCATTTCCACACAGATGCGTGCATAGGTGGTTCTGGCATATTCCTCTATTTTTGTTATTAATATTTATTTTAATTTACATGTAAGTTTACATAAAACATAAAACAAATTACACATCTCTCGTCATACTCATATTGATTTGTAAAATGTACATCTACACTATATATATATATATATATAATAGATGAGAGAGAGAGAGAGAGAGAGAGAGAGAGAGTTATATTACTTTGTTGGACATATAACACTTTTGGAGTTATCTAAATTTGGCTCATTCATTTGAGTGGAAGGTGAAAAACCTTATGTGAAGGCCAACAATCATGAAAAATCCAAGAGACTTTTTGGAAGATAAAATCCAAAGGTTAGTAAAATTTTATTAATATGTATCATATGAATGAGAAATGATCTCGCTATTAGAGAAGAAACACAGGAGAAATTAAATAATTCTGGCAATAGACAAAAGCATCACACACAATGGAGCAAGACAACAAAATTTTCTCACATATTTTATCCTTAATCACAGACAGCAACAGACAACAGGCAGGAGCAAACAACAGAAATTACTTAAGTGGAAAACAGAAATCACTTAGCATTACATAATAGGCCTGGGCCTTGGCTTGCCATCCTTGGCCAGAGAAATTACAAATATATAGAGGCTAAAGGAGGATATAGAATCCTGCATGTGATTTAGATGGAGATCTAGAAGATAATGGCAGTGTGGTAGGTTTGGTGTAGGTGTGGCGATGACGGCCGGGACAGCAAGTGTTGGGTAGTCGGCGTCGTCAGTTGCATAGTGTACCACAGTTTGGTTTCACACTTAACATTCCCCCACTTGAAGCCAAATAAGAGTCATGAATCAAGTCACACCAAGTCCTATCATGCCTCTACACAGCTCATGTTTATTTCTTGGTAGAATCTTAGTGAGCATATCAGCAAGGTTCCTATTTATATGGATCTTTTCCAAGGATAATTGTACTTCCTCCAACACATGCTAGATCCAAGGGTACCTTAAGTCAATGTGCTTGGTTTTTGAATGAAATGTTGGGTTTTTCGCCAAGTGAATGGCACTTTGACTATCACAATATAGCACATACTTGTCCTGCTTTATTCCTATCTCTCCTAGAAATCGTTGCATCCACAACATCTCTTTACAAGCTTCTGTTGCAGCTATGTACTCTGCTTCTATTGTGGAGAGAGCTACTATTCTTTGTAGCCTTGACACCCAAGATACTGCTACACCTACAAATGTATACAAATAACCTATAGTGGACTTTCTGGTGTCCATATCTCTAGCCATATTTGCATCTGTAAATCCTTCAAGCATAGTCTCATTATGACCAAAACATAAACAATAATGACTAGTACCCTTGAGATACCTCAAAATCCATTTTATAGCTTGCCAATGATGTTTGCTGGATTGGCAAGTAACCTGCTCACTACTCCCACTAAATATGCAATGTCTGGTTGTGTGCATACCATCGCATACATCAAGCTGCTGACTGCTGAAGTATAAGGAATCCTGCTCATCTCTTCCTTCTCCTTTTCATCACTAGGACATAATTCAGTACTCAGCTTGAAGTGGGCTGTAAGGGGTGTACCACCTGGCTTGGCATCCTTCATATTAAACTTGTCAAGCACCTTCTTGATATATTATTCTTGGGACAGCCACAACCTTTTGTTATTCCTGTCACGCATAATTTGGATGCTCAATATCTGTTGTGCTGGTCCCAAATGCTTCATTACAAATTTGCTACCCAAATCTTTCTTCAACCTATTGATCTTATTCTTATCATGCCCAATAATAAACATGTCATCCACATATAACAATTATATGATATACTTTCCTTGATCATACCTCTTGATATAGACACAATGGTTAGCTTCCAACCTCTAAAACCCATGTTCCAACATGAATGAATCAAATTTCTTGTACCATTGTCGAGGTGTCTGTTTCAACCCATAGAGACTCTTCTTCAACCTACAAACAAGGTCTTCTCTGCATTTTTCTATGAAGCCTTCTGGCTACTCCATATAAATTTCTTCCTCCAATTCACCATGAAGGAAAGCAGTTTTTACATCTAGCTGTTCACATTCTAAGTCTAAAGTAGCAACTAGACTAAGAATAACTCTAATGGATGACATTTTAACAACAGATGAGAAAATTTCAGTGAAGTCAATACCTTGTTTTTGGGCAAATACTTTCACCACCAGCCTTGCTTTATACCTATCCTTCTTTTCATCACCTTCATGCTTAATCATGTAAACCCATTTGTTTTGTAGAGCCTTTCTGCCTTTTGGGAGTTTTACCAACTCCCAAGTTTTATTTTCCAGCAAAAGAGTTCATTTCTTCTTCCATTGCTTTCTTCCATTCTTTACTGTTCTCAAATTTACAAGCTTCATAAAAACAATTAGGCTCACCTTCATCGATCAACAAAATATAGTTTGAAGGAGGATACCTTTGTGAAGGCTTATGAGGCCTAGAAGATCTGCGAACCAACTGTGGTGGTGCATTATCAGGTTGAATCTCCTGTAAATATTCCAACAAGATTCCTTCTTCTTGGTGATCTTCATTTTCCACTTGGTGTGCTTCCTGCTCCTGAATTTGATGTTCATTTTTTTGCATTGGTGGGATGTTTTCCTGCTACTCTTCAAACCTGTCAATTGTTGAAAAATGGCAACAAGAAATGCTAAAAATAGCACTGTTATAAATAGCAATTTGGGTACTTGTGCTAGATTGAGCAATAGGGAATGAAAAATGGAAGTGCTAAAAACGACATTGTTATTTTTAGCAGTTCAGGATGGATTCCTATTATAGTCAGTCCTTGGACTAAACATAGGAAGTAAAATTCGAATTTGATATTAACAGTTGTTTGTAAATTAATTAATTAATTCATCTTGAGTTAATTAGTTAAGGAAAATCAAACTTGAAGTCTATGTGAGGACATGCAACAGTTTCTCTATTAATTGAGGAATTTATCCATTAGTTAAAGAGATAAGAATGAGTTCTAATTTGAGTAGTAATTAGTTGGCTCAGTTAACTGAGTCAAGTCCAGTTATAATTGATTTACATAGTTTGTTTAAATTAAGTAAGTTCATTTAGTTAATGCATGCTTGCATATAACTGCTACACTTCAGATAACTGAAGATTCTCTCATGAATAACTCATGCATGTCAATTCAGACAGTGACCCACTTGAGATCAGAGAAGGGACAGTGTACTATCAGTTGGATGAATATTTTTCCTAAAGGAAAGCTCATCCATGATGAGGATTTATCTCGTTCAGGACTGCGTAGTTGGATCAGAGGTTAGTGAGTGTGTGAAGAGGCCAATTCACACAAGTGGTTGCATTGGACCCCAATCAAAATTACGCAAAGAAATAGGAGGCTTGGAGGGTAGACCAGAGGTTAGATAGTGGCCTTTGATTGTCTATGAGCAGCATAGGCATTGCGGAGAGAGCATGATAGCTTTTGAGTTTATTCTTTTTGTAATATTGGCTATATTTCCACTTGTATCATAATACAAAGTTGGGGTTTTAGGCTGAGGCTTTCCCCGAGTTATATCTTTTGTGTTATGTGTGATTGATTCCTTCTTATCAATTATATGTGTTCTTATTGGTGTTGCTCATGTTCGATTAAGCTTCCGCTAAATTGGTTGTAGAAGTAGATCAACTATTTTGCTTTAGTCTATTGCAGTATCAAGTGATCTACAGGTGGGAATTTCTACATGGTATCAGAGCTCGCTGATTTGTAGAAAATTTTTACATGATATCATAGGTAGCTGATTTGTAGAAAAATTCTACATCAGTAACTTTCTTGACCTCCAGCTCACCTACAATCCTCTTGAACATTTCTGACTCATTAAATATAACATCCTTGCTTCTAATAATTTTATGTTTGACTGGATCCCATAGACGATAACCAAATTCTTCATCCACATATCCCAAAAAAATGTGATTTATCATCTAGCTTAGTTCTATTTTCTTTGGGAATATGTACAAATGCCTCACATCCAAAGATTTTCAAGTGAGAATAATTCAAATTCTTACCAGTCCAAACTTCGTTAAGGATACCACCATCGAAGGCTGTATTTGGAGATCTATTTATGAGGTAGCAAGCGGTCTTGACTGCTTCAGCCCAAAAATTCTTCTCCAAACCAGAATTGGACAACATACTTCGCACCTTTTCCATAATGGTGTGATTCATCCTTTCTGTGACACCATTCTGTTGAGTAGTACCAGGCACAGTCTTCTCATGCTTTATGCCAAACCTGTTACAATATTCCTTAAATGCATTTGAGCAATATTCCCCACCATTATCTATTCTTAAACACTTGAGAAATTTGTTAGTCCCTCTTTCAACAACAACATGAAATTTTTAAAATATTCCAAACACTTCACTTTTACACTTCATAGGATATGCCCAAACCTTTTTGGATGCATCATCTATAAATGTTACAAAATATGATGCTCCTCCTAATGATTTGATGTTAACAACCCAAACACATTGAGTGTACCAATTCTAACACATTTTTCTTTTTTTCATGGCCACCTCTAAGGAATGAAACCCTTATTTTTCTACCATATATACAATGCTCGCAAAGATCAAGATTGTAGGATTTCAAACCTGGCAATAAATTTTTACCAACAAGGATTTTTAAGCCCTTCTTCCTCATGTGATCCAAGCGCTTATGCCACAGATCTGCTGAATTTCCTTCTTTCGTGACAGCAGCCAAATCTGATTTTCCTATTAGTGCCTTCAATGTGTATAATGTTCTTGTCTTGGGTCCTTTGGCCACGACTAATGCTCCTTTGCTAATTTTACAGCCTCCTTTTCCAAAGCTTGTGGAATAGCCTTCATCATCCAGTCGTCCCATAGAAATTAAACTCATGCGTATTTCTGGTACATGCCTGACCTGTTTCAACAATATATCTTGTCCATCTTTAATCTTTGATCTGGACATCTCCCACTCCAACAATACTGCAAAAATGATTATTCCCCAAATGCACTCTACCATAATCGCCAGGATTATATGAAACAAAACTATCTTTGCATGGGGTTACATGGTGAGATGCCCCAGAGTCAAAGATCCAATCAAAGCTACTGTTAGATGTATATACACATGCATCCTCTACTGAAAGAGTAAACAACACATCACCATCTGTGGCTATAGCAGTAGTCTCACTTTCATTTGTGTTGGATGACTTGTGATTTGTACTGAATGGTCTTTGATCCTTTTGTCCTTTCTTCCAAAATTGACATTCTTTCTTCATCTGCCTGGGTTTGCCACAATGAAAGCAAATGATCCTTCCTCTCCTTGATTTTGATCAACCTCTTGATCTTGATCACCCTTACTAGCCTCAATCCATTCTCCAACCACGATCAGCTAGAGCTAGAGCTTCTCCTCCCTAGTTTTCTGCAATTGACTTGCGTCACAGCTCCTCATTCATTAAATTGATGCTGACATCATCAAACTTCAGGGTCCCTGCAGTTGCTGAAGTGCTCATAGCTACAATTAAATTTTCCCAGCTGTTTGGCATAGAAAACATTAGCAAAATGGCTCTAATTTCATCATCTAAAATGATTTTAATAGAGGCAAGATGATTAGTAATAATATTAAATGCATTCAAGTGCTCAGCAACTGAAGCACCCTCCTTCATCCTGAAATTATAAAGCTTCTTCATCAAGAACACTTTCTTTGATGTCGTTTTCTTCTCATATAGATCATGGAGCTTCTTCTATCATCCTTCAGTCGTCTTTTCTCCGGACAAATTGAAATACACATTTTTTGCTAGATATTAACGGATTGTTGCAATCGCCTTTCTATCTAGCTTATTCCACTCTTCATCTGTCATGGATGAGGGTTTCTTTGTTGTGCCCTCAATCAGCAAATATTGATCCTTCAAAATCAGTATATCCTCTACCTGTGATTTCCATAGGGCAAAATTAGCCCCGCTCAACTTCTCCATATCTATAACTGTTGTCTCCATTTTCAATATATTGATGCCTAGAAAAACAAAAATTCCACTTAAAAATAAAACTTTAATTATTATTCTTTAAAATTTAGTAATAATGACCTTCCTCCTTTTTAAAATACTCTTTTCAAAATTCCTGCCCCTTTTTAAAATATACTTTTCAAAATTCCAACATATGATTATATATGTTTCATAATAAATATAGAAACATATATAATGTTTGAACCTTCATTTAGGATAATGAAATAAACACTTCACATGACATGGAAATGTTGAATTAAAAAAAATAGGTGGAAAATTGATTTGAATACACACTTAGGAATTCCACATAAAACAATTACAAACTCCACCTTTTAGGCTTCATGGCATGTTTCACCATATGCCCACAACCTTTTTATTTCTTGCAACAACTATCTTAACGTTCTTCAGCTAGTTTTTGAGGCATTTTTATTTCTTGCAACAACTATCTTAACGTTCCTCACCTAGTTCCTCAGTTATTTCCTAAACAGATCCTTTTCCTGGACTCTCTTCTTTTGCAGTGATTTCCGATTTCTTGGAAAAATCCTTCAACATTCGTCTTTTTTTTGCGAATATGTGCACCATTCAGAGAGGTGCCCAATATCTAGAGCAGTCCAGAGCAGAATTCACTCACTGAGTGGCATTTGCTTCTGTTCTTGTTCAGACAGACATAGATCGATGATTTAGGAATAGCAATGGCTCTAGAGGTAACAACCAACGTTTTAATGAACAGTGCTAGAGGTAAGGCGATGGAATTAAGAGGCTTGCACAGTGGATATTTGAACTATGCTCCGATACTAGTTGTTAGAGCAGAAACACAGGCGAAATTAAATAGTTCTGGCAATAGGCAAAAGCATCACACATAATGGAGCAAGACAACAAAATTTTCTCACATATTCTATCCTTAATCACAAACAGCAACAGACAACAGACAGGAGCAAACAACAGAAATTACTTAAGTGGAGAACAGAGATAACTTAGCATTACATAACAAGCCTGAGCCTTGGCTTGCCATCCTTGGCCAGAGAAATTACAAATATATAGAGGCTAAAGGAGGATCTAGAATCTTACATTTGATTTAGATAGAGATCTAGAAGATAATGGTAGTGTGTTAGGTTTGGTGCAGGTGTGGCAGTGACAGATGGGATGGCGAGTGTCGGGTAGTCGGCGCCATTAGTTGCACAGTGTACCACAGTTTGGCTTCACACTTAACACTCACATTCATCTAATTCTTGTATATTTTTTTGATTGTTTGTTACAATGATATCCGAGCTAGTTTGGCTGAAAATACCTATGCCATCATCAACTTTTTAGAACTAAGTTTAGATGTAGACCAGAGTAACTCTTCTACCACCTGGTCACCTCCTCTATGTCTCAAATATGTGAACCTTCTTAGCTTTAGCTCTGCCTATAAGGAAGAAACCAAAACCTCTACTCCTACATTGGATACTCTCCCATCAGACCTAATCATTTCATTCTCCCTTCATTAACTCTACTTTTCCCTGCAAGTAATATTCAAATATAACTCTATCCAAGCCTTTACATTGAATAAATCTATGAATTTTATGCCCCATCTATCAGTTTATCTGTGTGCCCATTCCTATGGCTCAACACTCAACTCATAATTTATTCTCTATCAAAAAAAGAAAAAGGAAAAAGAATAACATGTTACTCATTTTTTCGCCAGTTTTGGCATAAACCTAATGCATGTGTAAGAAAATAATATGACCTGCAACCTATGTAAAATATTATTTCCTTTTTGTCGATAACATAATATTTGAGGGTTTTTTGATGCAATGGATTCCCATTTTACATATGCATGGTGGCCTTTATTCATATCAATCCCAACCTTTTATCTCCTCATGGGTTTTGATCTCTACTCTTGAGTCTCGCACCATAGATTTCTGTAATGCCAACAAAAATGTGATGTTAACATTCCCTTGGCTATCACAAGAGTTACAACTAAAACAATTAGCACATCATTCATGCAAACTACAAAGCTAAATAGACCTTAGTCCCCTAGGCTTAAGCCTACACTTTCATAAAACCCCGGGCTCAAAACATGTGCTTTACTCTAAAGTTACTAAGCCTTTAATTTCTTGCTTGGTGGCTCTTTCCTATTATACACAAAACGCTCAAACTCCATATAACTAGTGTGATGACCAAGTGCTTAACCCACAAGGTGCCTAACAAAAATTCCCATTTATATCTGAATTTTGATGGATCTGAGTGTTCTATACTTCATCATGGCTCGCGTATATTTTAAGTCAATCCAATCATTTGGGATCTAGATGGATTTGTATGTACCACCTTTTCAATATGTTAGATGCTACATCTAAGACTTTTGTGATTCATAATTTAGAAAACAATCTTTTGGATTAATCACATTGCAAGGATTGGGTGATGATAACAGCTACTTTTCTTCCTAATTCACACTGACTAGGTCAACCCAAGATTATAATATTATTTTATTAGATTATATTATTTTTTAAATTAATAAATTGTGACGATTTTGATAATTAATAATTAATTATCAAATAACATCTAGTTGCTAACTAAATAATTTTATTTCACCAATGGCTATTTCTGAACGGCTAACACTAAACAATGATGCATCCATGTTATTTATTCTCTATGACCGATTGATTTCTCACCTTGTCCTGAGGATGAACCACATCAGTTGGTTCGAAACGTCAACCCAATCCTTACAATGTGATTAATTCGAAAGACTATTTTTTATGCCTAGATATTTTCTCTTGTCAACAATTTAATCCTGGATCCATATTGATCCAGGTTATTTATAGTCTGGATGCATTAAAGACCAAATATACCTTTTTATGTTAATGCGGTGTCCACGTCAGACAATGACTTCGACTTGGTTATCCAGAAATCTGGGTTTCACTTAGAGTATCAAATTACTTGAAGGCCCAAATGTCTACCAAACTCATATTACTGAAAATATGTCCCACGCCACCTATCCGATTGAATATATTTCCCCGATCCAAATATGATAAAAAATTTGGTTAATTTAATTAGTGTCAGATAAATGATAATCTGAGATCCGAGAGTTGGTCCACCACCACAATGACAATATGTTAAAAACCATGTATTTACAAGAGATTTGGATATATGTGAGTTGACGGAATTGAATTTAGAATTTCAACATACTAATCCTTGGATTTTGTCAATGGAAATAACTCCTTTGTGCAACGGATCCGTGGTCTAAGAATAAGAGAGATGATCATAAATAGATCTAGCTAAATGCTTGCACCAAGTCTTCAAATTTATCAAGATAAATCCAACTTGTAAACTTCAACTGGGAACAAAATCAAGAAGTCAAGCCTTATCCAAGAGTTACAAACTACTATTCATATGCTCAAGCAATCACAATAATGAGGGGCCACACAAAACTTGTTTGTATATGTATTTATGAAATATAAGGAAATGGAATAAAATTAAACTAGCTACATAGTCTATCTCCCTACATGTTCGCACACAAAACTGAAACTCTTTACAATTGACCCTCAACCAATGATGGTGCTCCTGTGGATGAAACAATATTCTTTTCATAAATGGTGATTCTCGGAATGGGGTGGTTTTTTTTTTTTTTTTTGGGCCTCGACTCTCGTGAGCTCTTCTCTCCAAGCATTTGACTCTACTGCACACCTAGCTCCAATCAAACTCTAACTATATACACGTATACATATCTAACTACAAGAATAATATATTCTAACAAAATGAAGATGCTTTGGACATATGTCCTAGTTCCTAGAAAAATTCCTAACACCTCATCTTAGTATTTGTCATTCCTATAAAAATGTTAGCTCATTAAAATTCATAACAAGCTAGATTATTTTTAGAATCAAAAGACATTATTCCTGATTTTAAACAAATTAATATTGAAAAAATTATCTCCCCTTTGGGTGTAGGAAAAATGGTTTCCTAGGGGTTGACGCTCGTGCATCAAACTCCCCAAATTGAAAGTTTTCATGACTTCCTAGTCACGTGCCTTCAACTTATTCAATCCTCCTAGGTCTCATATGTAATGTTGTTGTTGTCCACATGTTTGGTTGTATTGTTTCTCCACTATTGACCTTTGTCTTCCAAGATCCCAAACTTGATTTCGTAGTACCCCATGTGCCTTGCCAAGGAAAACTCATATAGTCAGCTATATTTTGTTGTTGGCTACCCTTCCCTTCTTGTTATATCTTCTCTTGGGCATCCTTCTCATCAACATCTGCATCATGTCAATCTCGTTGTTAGAGCCTAGATTTACCTCAGGCTGAAAAGGTAAGCTTCTAGGTCCACATCAAACCATGCTCAGCCTCGTAGCTAGCCCTATGAGGACATGAGAGGGCTCTCTCCAGGTCAATCTCAGCAAAATATAACTAGATGGGGCCTGAGATGACTGATTTTACAACTAATATTAGGCTAGGTATATAGTGCAAGGATTTGATTTGAGTTTTTGGGGGGTTTTGTTGGAAAAGGGGAAAGACAAATTTGGGTCCGAGGATGAGGCCAAATTTTTGCAGAGTTCAGGTTGGGGCAAGGTAGGCAGTAGTTTTAATGTTGTAGATTAAATGAATGGATAGAAAAGACCACTGAGGAGCTGAAGAGGGCAAGAGGTTGCAAGAATCCTCTCCAAACAGATGAACACATGTAAAACTAAACAAAAGTTTAAGACAGAGCACAACAAGCCAAAGAATTCTACCTTTGTCACTCAATTTGTTTAATTTCAAAAGCAAAGAGAAGGGAAATGGCATACATAAAACATCAATGAACTTAAAATTACATGAAGAAAAACACCATCAAAACATAGAGCCACAAGGATCCCAACAAGTGTTGCAAAACCCTGGTCTTTCCTTTGCCAAAAATGCAAAAATCAAATGTACAATGAAGTGCCAAGCAATGCCAAGTGTCCAACCCTGAAAATGACTAAGAAATTACATGATATAGACCAGCCTAACTCCTTCCCATGCCTCTAGGGGCCGAGCTCATCATTCTAGGAGCTGTTTCAACCATATCTAAACAAGGAGCTGAAAAATAGGCAAAGAAACAACTTGCCTCTATATGCTTGAAACTGATTCATTC
>APFE030756088.1:13085-30106 GCA_000404065.3 Pinus taeda
CTTCAAAATCTATGTAAAGAAAATATGGTGACAGGTCTTCCTATGGTATCTTGCAGAGATGGTGTTTGTTCCCAATGTGTACTCGGAAAACATCATCAGGATAGTTTTGAAAAACATGCCTCTTGGCATGCCTCAGCCCCTTTACAACTTGTGCATAGTTATTTATGTGGTCCACTTCCAGTTGTTTCATTCTCTAGCTCTAAGTATTTCTTAACTTTCATTGATGATTTCTCCAGACGCACTTGGGTATACTTCTTAAAACTCATGAGTGAAGTATTTAACATGTTCTTGGCCTTTAAGGCCTTTATTGAAAAACAATCTGGACATTAAATTCTTAAGCTAAGATCTAATAATGGCAGAGAATATGTTAACAAAAAATTCATCAACTTTTTCACCGAGAATGGAATTCAAATGCAACATATTGTTCCATATACTCCACAACAAAATGGTGTAGCTGAAAGGAAGAATCGCACCTTAAAGGAAATGGCTAATTGTATGCTTCAATCTAAAGGACGCAGTCTTAATTTTTGGGTAAAAGCAATTAACTGTGCTAATTACATAGTAAATCACACTCCTACTAAGGGTTTAAAGAATATCACTCCAGAAGAAGCATGGAGCTCAATTAAACTAGATGTAAGTCACTTTCATGTTTTTAGAAGTGAAACATTGGCCCATATTCCTGATGAGAAACATAAAGCCTTAGAACCTAAGAGTGAAAAATGTATTTTTGTTGGATATTCTGAAGATTTCAAAGGATATAGACTTATTCCACTTAAGTCCAAAAATTTTATCATTAGAAGAGATGTAAAGTTTGCTAAAAATATATCAGCCTACAAGCCTAGTTCGGCAAATGTTCCACCTCTCTCTATCCCTTCTACTTCTGAAAAATTTTTTTCTTCAGATGATGATAACGAGGATGACAATCCTCCCCCACCTTCTCAAGATCCTCCTTTAGCTCCTCAGCTTCCAAAATGGATTCGTGCTACTCGGGATGCAGCAAGTGCTCTTGCAGGCGATCCTACATATTAGCAACATACACGTTCTCAGTTCGATAGAGACTCTTCTTTACTGGCTCAAGCTTTAGTGAATCATGATCCTGACACCGTTGCAGAAGCCTCAGGCCATCCAGATTGGGACGCAGCTATGAATGAAGAATATCATTCATTATTGGTAAATGATACATGGGATCTTGTTACTCTTCCAAAAGGACGAAAACTTGTTAGATACAAATGGGTTTACATAACCAAGTATGGACCAGATGGAAAAGTTGATAAACATAAAGCTCATCTTGTTGCTAAGGGTTTTTCACAAGTTGAAGGCATTTACTATATTGAAACCTTCTCCCCTATGGCCAAAATGAACTGTATTTGCCTTGTTCTTTCCCTTGCTGCCTCTTTCAAATGGGAAGTCCATCAGATGGATGTTAAATCTACCTTCTTGCATGGGGACTTAAATGAAGAAATATATATGGAAGAACCTCCTGGATATATACAAACAAGCTCTAGCGTTGTATGTCTGCTTAAGAAATCCCTTTATGGTCTCAAGCAAGCCCCTCGGGCTTGGTATGCCAAAATGGATATTTTTCTTTTAGATACTAGCTTTTCTAGGTGTCATTGTGACAATATTGTCTACACCAAGAAAGTGGGTAAGTCTCTTATCATTCTTGTTCTTTATGTGATGATCTTATCCTTACTGGTATTGATCCCAACCTTATAAACCTTGTGAAGTCTAGCCTTAGAAAGAAGTTTGAAATGACAGACTTAGGACACTTGCATTATTTTCTTGGTCTTCAAGTCTTGCAATCCAAGGAAGGTATTCCCCTTTCCCAGTCCATGTATGTTTGTGATCTTCTATGCCACTTTCACATGGAAGACTGTAAGCCATCCCCTTCTCCCTTTCAATATGGAGCCAAACTTGTCACTTGTACTTCACCTGAAGTTGATGCTACCTTATACCATCAGCTTGTAGGAAAACCTTTGTATTTGACCAATAACCGTCCTGACCTTTCCTTTGTTGTTGGCCTTATTTCTCGGTTTATGCAAAACCCACATGAAAGTCATTGGAAAGAAGCTAAAAGAATACTTCGTTATGTTCAAGGTATAGTTCAGTTTGGGATTCATTACAGTGTAGAAGCATCTCCTCTATTGGTTGGTTTCACTGATTCCGATTGGGCTGGTGACCCTAATGATCAGAAGTTTATTACATGTTATGTCTTCACTCTTGGTTCTGGACCTATTACATGGGCTTGCAAGAAACAAATTGTCATTTCTCTTTCTTCAGCAGAAGCGGAGTATCGTGGCACCGTAGAAGCTAGTAAGGAAGCCCTGTGGCTTCGTCAGATCCTGTCATAGTTTGGTTTTCAACAACAGCATCCGACTACACTTTGGTGTGATAATCAAAGTGTCATTCAACTATGCAAAGATCTAGTCCAACATCAGTGTAAGAAACACATTGAACTACACATGCACTTCATCAAAAAGCTCATTCATGACCATGTTCTTGAAGTGCAATATTGTTCAACCGATGATCAATTTGCAGACATCTTTACAAAGGCTCTCACAGAGGCGAAGTTTACTAAACTTCTATTTATGGTTGGAGTTTGGGAAGTTGTCACGAATGGGGTATAGGCTCTAATGCCTCCTTCCTTCTCCTATTGTGTAATATTTGTACATCCTTCAATCCTATGTCAAGTTGTTCTTAAGGGGGGATGTTAGGATATTCCAACACATAGGAAATAGTTAAGTATAACTTGGTCTAGTGTAGAGTTAGGTAAAGTGTGTTTCTTTACTATGTACATTTGTAACTTACAATCCGACAGTCACGATATGTTCTAGACATGAAGTGATCCAATGGTTCATTCTCTCCTTGGTATTACCGACACTTGATCTATGGTTAAGACCCGATTGGTCCGTGATCTCTATTTAAAGAGCATGGAGGGTCATTTGTAGGGTAACCGTTCATGAGAGAAGCTTATGTAAATGTTCATTCCTTTATTAATAAATTGCCTGAAGTAGCCGCGTTGGCTCAGACCATGGACTATTTCCCTCTTTGAGGGTTTTAACCACGTCAAGAATATTGGTGTATTGATCTATGATCTATTTGTGAGCGGTGTCCTTTAGTGTTCTTTCTGAGAAACTTACCCTGTAAATTCCTACAATATTCAAATTATAAACTTTTTTTAGTATTCAATTATTATATTCAAATAAAAGAAAATTTAGAAAAATTTGCATTACCACGGGGAATAAAAACTAATATACATATTGATTTTTTTTTAATTATCATAAAAAAAAATTGTAAAAATATAAAGATCACTTTTCAATTGAGAATATATAATATTTTATATATATTTTTATCATAAATCAACAAATTAACTACCTTGGTAAATTGAGAGACATGGTTTATATAAATTTTCAAAAGACTACTTTATTTTCATTCTAAATATTTAAATAATATATCATGTTAGATATTTATGATTTGGTGAATGAAAGTATTTTTCTTTGAGTGAAAATGTTAAATTTCATCAATGAATTGAATAATTATCCACATATAAGATTCTTACTTTTGATATGAATCATTTCCATATAAAAATAATCTTTTTTCTACCCTATGAAAAACTTTATGTAAATAATCAAAAAAATTGGAGCATATTTACTCCATGAAAAGAACCTCTTATTTCTCACATTGCCTTTAGTAGAAGCCCAAGTTGAGTTACAAGAATGCTGCCGAGATATTTATTTTTTTGCTTTGATATTCAGGATTCCTAAGTGCTATGTTGAATGGCTTCCTCCTTCCCTTTTATTCTTAAGAGAATCTATAAAAAGAGGATATTTAGAAGTATATATGTCCATGCACATAATCTGTTGAATTCAAAGAGTTTGTACTATAAAATTGTAACTAATTATAACATATATAAAAATAGGATATATAGAAGTATGTGTGTCCATGTACATAATCTGTTGAATTCAAAGAGTTTGTACTATAAAATTGTAACTAATTATAACTTATATAAAAAATAAGTGATTTTATTTTATTTTTTTGAATAATTTTAATTTTTTACATATAAATATAGAAAGAGAATTCAAATATTCTCTATTATTTTTTTTTGGACTTGCACACTATACTTTAGAAGTCTTATTATAAGATCGTAATTTAGAATCATAAGAAAAGTAAGTAATTTGTCACCATATATTATATATTGTGTCACATTCATTTTTTAATTTTTTACATTTTTTCACTAACTCTTCAATGATTCAAAAGCTATCTTGAATATCGTAGATCCTTACCCATCCATAGCCCAATAAGTTATCAATAAAAAAATGTGACTAAACTATATATAATATTCCAAATATTGATACCCTCTTTTGTGAACACATTTTTTATAAACCAACATCCACTATTAGACACACTAATCGCATTAAAACCACCATTGGACTTATATATATATATATATGCCTACTTGGGGGAGCATATGTAATATTCTATAAGGGAAACCCCTTTATCCAAATACTTTATATATTTAAATAGAAGTGGCTTTCATTAAACCAAATGTATCTTTGATGTTTTATGTCCAAAAGACTTGGTATTCAAAACATTAAAAAAAATACAAGAAATTTTATTTATTAAAATTGTCCTTGTAGGTCTAAAACATTACATGTTTTTGTAGATAGCTACTTTATATACAAAACAATGGCTAAAACTATAATATTGTGGCCCAATTTAGTTAAAGTTGGTGGAATGTTTAGACTTCAGAGTAGCAAACATAGTGGGTTTAGTGAGAGCAATGCTAATTGTGCATATATGCTCTATGTATTGTTTGCATGACTTGAACCCACATGCTTTCAAGTCTTTTGGTGTGATTTTGGTCCTCTTAACCATATCAAAATCATTCTTCTTTTTCTTTTTCTATCAAAATTACAACATTATCAATAAATATCAAAATCCATATCGATATAATGAAAATATGGAGATCATGTATGGAAAGACAAAAGACACAATGAGTTAACTAGCTATGTAGTTCCAAAATATAATAAATTATGTCAATGTTATTATGAGCTAAGATAGAGGGTATATAACTTACCTTTCTTAAATTGTCTTGAAGTCTAGGTGAACTTCTCAATGGTTAAAGACAATGTGATTTTTGTTAACTATCATCTCCACCATCATATAGGCGCAAAGAGGTTTTGGGAGATGTATATTCATTACTCTAAACATTATATTATAAAATGATATAAGTATGTGACTCAAACAAAATCAAATGTAAAAATATGATAAAATCATACAATAGAATGAATACATATAAAGATACTTTGCATTATGATGTTGGATGTGAAGATGGTTGTAGTTTTTGAACCATTTCATTTACATTCTTCTTAAGATTTCAGCCATCTTTCTGGGACTTCATTGATTGCATTAGTTCCAAAAGAAACACCTGCACCATAAATAAGAAACAACATATAGAGTTAATATATATATATATATATATATATATATATATATTATATTATATATAATAATAAATATAAAATCAAAGAAAAAAATATAAAATATAGAATATCCATTTCTCACCCATCATTATAGTAAAACACAATGATTCATATATTAATGTTTTTGTGGAATAGGTTGTATGAAAGAAAAAATTACTTGCCCCATAAACCCTTGAAATCTTGGAGAGTGTCACAATAGTTGGTAGCTTGATGTTTGTTGTATATCAAAGTTAATGGATCTATATTTGAAACTATGTGGAGATCTCTATAGGGAATTTTGTTGATTAGGCTATGCATATTAATAACAATGGGAATTTAGTATGCAATTTGTAATAAAATTAAATAACATGTAATGTCAAAATATCTTGAAAATTAATAAATGCAAAAAATGGACTAAACTGTGTAGTCATTGTTATTACTAGTTTCATCAAAGTTTAATATATGGGTATGACTATCTAATCATTCTTCCCCTGCATCATTAGGAAGCTTTGTCTTAACTTTCCCTTTTAAAGCAATATCTATTTGTTTCATTGTGTCCATATGTCTATGAGGTATACATTGATCCCAACAATGAATTTTTTCACAAAATTTTTTCTTTGAAGTATCATTCACCTATCAAATGTAGCAACTTACTGAGAAACAAGTTTCAATGAATCTAGTCCAAAATAATAAATTTATATTATTAAAAAGTGCATGCACACAAATACCAATAAATACTTATAGCGGAAATAATTTCTTTATTGACAAATATTTTATATGCTTGTTGATGTGCACGACATAGCCTTGCATCTAAATCATATTGTATTTTTGCATTTTGTTTTTTAATCATACTTGTTGATTTGACAGGGTGTTTAGCATTTACATACAATTTCTCCATTTACATACAAATGGAGAAACAACAAGATTACTCAATCAGAAATAGCAGAATAGATAAAACAATCACTAGAGAACAGAAATAACTTTGCATTACATAACAGGCTTAGTCCTTGGCTTATTTTCCTTGGCTAGAGAAATTACAAATTTATAGAGGCAGAAGAAGGATCTAGAATCCTGTATGTGATTCAGATGGAGATCTAGAATGATCTAGAAACTAATGGTAGTGTAGAAAGATCTAGAATCCTGGAAATCTAGAAATTAATGGCGGTGTGGAGATCTAGAAAGATCTAATCTAGAAGGATCTAGAATCCTGCGTGAATTTGGTTTCACACTTAACATTCTCCCACTTGAAGCCAAATATGAATCAAGTCACACAGAGTCCTACCAAGCCTCTACATAACTCATGTTTATTTCATGGTAGAATCTTAGTGAGCATATCAACAGGGTTCCTATCTGTATGGATTTTTTCCAAGGATAACTGTTCTTCCTCCAACACATGCCGGATCCAATGGTACCTTAAGTCAATGTGCTTGGTTTTTTAATGAAATGCTAGGTTTTTCGCCAAGTGAATGGCACTCTGACTATCACAATATAACACATACTTGTCCTTCTTTATTCCTATCTCTCCTAAGAATTGCTGCATCCACAACATCTCTTTACAAGCTTCTGTTGCAGCTATGTACTCTGCTTCTATTGTAGAGAGGGCTACTATTCTTTGTAGCCTTGACACCCAAGATACTGCTGCACCTGCAAATGTATACAAATAACCTGTAGTGGACTTCTTATTCCATATTCCTCCATATCCGCATCTGTAAATCCTTCAAGCCACAGTCTCATCATGACCAAAACATAAACAATAATGACTAGTACCCTTGAGATACCTCAAAATCCATTTTACTGCTTGCCAATGTTGTTTGCCTGGATTGGCAAGGAACCTACTCACTACTCCCACTGAATATGCAATGACTGGTCATCTGCATACCATGGCATACATCAAACTGCCAACTACTAAAGCATAAGGAATCTTGCTCATCTCTTCTCTCTCCTTGTCATCACTAAGACATAATTCAGTACTTAGCTTGAAGTGGGCTACAAGGGGTGTACCAACTGGCTTGGCATCCTTCATATTAAACCTGTTAAGCACCTTCTTGATATATTTTTCTTGTGACAGCCACAACCTTTTGTTTTTCCTGTCACGCATAGTCCGCATGCCCAATATCTGTTGTGTTGGTCCCAAATCCTTCATTGCAAATTTGCTACACAAATCTTTCTTTAACCTATTGATCTTATTCTTATCATGCCCAACAATCAACATGTCATCCACATATAACAATAATATGATATACTTTCCTTGATCATGCCTCTTGATATAGACACAATGGTCAACTTCCAACCTCTGAAAACCATGTTCCAACATGAATGAATCAAATTTCTTGTACCATTGTCGAGGTGCCTATTTCAACCCATAGAGACTCTTCTTCAACCTACAAACAAGGCCTTCTTTGCCTTTTTCTATGAAGCCTTTTGGCTGCTCTATATAATTTCCTTCCTCCAATTCACCATGAAGGAATGTAGTTTTTAACATCTAACTGTTCACATTCTAGGTCTAAAGTAGCAACTAGACCAAGAATGACTCTAATGGATGACATTTTAACAACAGGTGAGAAAATTTCAGTGAAGTCAATACCTTCTTTTTGGGCAAAAACCTTTCATCACCAGCCTTGCTTTATACCTATCCTTCTTTTCGTCACATTCATGCTTAATCCTGTACACCCATTTGTTTTGTAGAGCCTTTCTACCTTTTGGGAGGTTTACCAACTCCAAAGTTTTATTTTTTTGCAAAGAGTTCATTTCTTCTTCCATTGCTTTCTTCCATTATTTATTGTGCTCGACTTTACAAGCTTCTTGAAAACAATTAGGTTCACCTTCATCAGTCAACAAAATATAGTTTGAAGGAGGATACCTTTGTGAAGGCTTATGAGGCCTAGAAGATCTGCGAACCAACTGTGGTGGTGCATTACCAAGTTGAATCTCTTGTAAAGGTTCCTGCAAGATTTCTTGTTGTTCATCATTTTCCACTTGTTGTTCTTCATGCTCCTGATTTTGCTGTTCATTTTCTTGTATTGGTGGTATGTTTTCCTGCTGCTCTTCAAACCTGTCAATAACCTTCTTGACCTCCAACTCACCTACAGTCCTCTTGAACATTTCTGACTCATTAAATATAACATCCCTGCTTCTAATAATTTTATGTTTGACTAGATCCCATAGACGATAACCAAAATCTTCATCCACATATCCCAAAAAAAATGCATTTCATAGATTTATCATCTAGCTTAGTTCTATTTTCTTTGGGAATATGTACAAATGCTTCACATCCAAATATTTTCAAGTGAGATTAATTCAAATTCTTACCAGTCCAAACTTCTTCAGGGATACCGCCATCCAAGGCTCTAGTTGGAGATCTATTTATGGGGTAGCAAGCGGTCCTGACTGCTTCAGCCCAAAAATTCCTCTCCAAACCGGAATTGGACAACATACTTCCCACCATTTCCATAATGGTGCTATTCATCCTTTTTGCGACACCATTCTGTTGAGGAGTACGAGGCACAGTTTTCTCATGCTTTATGCCAAACCTGTTACAATATTCCTTAAATGCATTTGAGAAATATTCTCCACCATTATATGTTCTTAAACACTTCAGTAATTTGTTAGTCTCTCTTTCAACAACAACATGGAATTTTTGAAATATTCCAAACACTTCACTTCTATTTTTCATGGGATATGCCCAAACCTTCCTGGATGCATCATCTATAAATGTTACAAAATATGATGCTCCTCCTAATGATTTGATGTTAACAGGCCCAAGCACATCTGAGTATACCAATTCTAACACATTTTTCTTTTTATCATGGCCACCTCTAAGGAATGAAACCCTTCTTTGTCTACCATATATACAATGCTCACAAAGATCAAGATTGTAGGATTTCAAACCTGGCAATCAATTTTTACCAAAAAGTATTTTTAAGCCCTTCTCGCTCATGTGACCCAAACGCTTATGCCACAGATCTATTGAATTTACTTCTTTTGTGACAGCAGCCAAATCTGATTTTCCTATCAGTGTCTTCAATGTGTATAATGTTCCTGTCTTGGGTCCTTTGGCCACGACCAATGCACCTTTGCTAATTTTCAAGCCTCCTTTTCTAAAGCTTGTCGAATAGCCTTCATCATCCAGTCGTCCCATAGAGATTAAACTCATGCGCATTTCTGGTACATGCTCGACCTGTTTCAACAATATATCTTGTCCATCTTTCATCTTGATCTGGTCGTCTCCCACTCCAACAATATTGAAAAAATGATTATTCCCCAAATGCACTCTACCATAATCACCAGGATTATATGAAACAAAACTATCTTTGCATGGGGTTACATGGTGAGATGAACCGGAGTCAAGGATCCAATCAAAGCTACTGCTAGATGTATAGACACATGCATCCTCTACTGAAACAGTAAACAACACATCACCATCTATGGCTACAGCAGTAGTCTCACCTTCATTTGTGCTGGATGACTTGTGATTTGTACTGGACGGTCTCTGATCCTTTTGTCCTTTCTTCCAGAATCGACATTCTTTCTTCATGTGCCCGGGTTTGTCACAATGAAAACAGACGATTCTACCTCTCCTTGATTTTGATCGGCCTCTCTATCTTGATCGCCCTTGTCGGCTTCGATCCATTCTCCTACCACGATCAGCTAGAGCTAGAGCCTATCCTCCTTGATTTTTCGCAATTGACTTGCGTCGCAGCTCCTCATTCATTAAACTACTACTAACATCATCAGACTTCAGGGTCCCTGTAGTTACTAAAGTGCTCATAGCTACAATTAAATTTTCACAACTGTCTAGCATAGAACACATCGGCAATATGGCTCTAATTTCATCATCTAAAATGATTTTAACAGAGGCAAGTTGATTAGTAATAATATTAAATGCATTCAAGTGCTCAGCAACTGAAGCACCCTCCTTCATTTTGAGATTATAAAGCTTCTTCATCAAGAACACTTTGTTTGATGTCGTTTTCTTCTCATATAGATCATGGAGCTTCTTCCATAATCCTTTTGCCGTCTTTTCTCCAGGCACATTGAAATAAACATTCTTTGCTAAATATTGGTGGATTGTTACAATCGCCTTTCTATCTAGCTTATTCCACTCTTCATTTTTCATCGATAAGTGTTTCTTTGTTGTGCCCTCAATCGGAAAATACTGATCCTTTAAAATTAGTATATCCTCCATCTGTGATTTCCATAGTGTAAAATTAGGCCCGCTCAACTTCTCCATATCTGTAACCGTTGTCTCCATTTTCAATCAAATTCATGCCCCAAAACACAAAAACTCCACTTAAAAATAAAACTTTAATTATTACTCTTTAAAATTCAATAATAATGACCTTCCTCCTTTTAAAATATCATTTTCAAAATTCCTGCTCCTTTTAAAATATACTTTTAAAAATTCCAACATATAATTATATATTTTCATAATAAATATAAAAAACATATATAATGTTTTAACCTTTTCACATTTCACACATACATATGTTGGTTTGAGAAAAAACTTGACGTATACATGCAAGCTTGATGTAAAAAAAAGAAGAAGCTTACGAACACCATGTTTCAACTCCAATCTCCACAGATCTCCACGTTTCAAACCCCAGCAACACGTACGGATCTCCACGTTTCAAACTCCAACAACACGTTTCAAATAGGTCCACGACCTTGTTTTTCTTGCAGCAACTATCTTTTAGTTCCAGCGTTCCTTAGCTATTTCGTGAAAAGATCCTTCAACAGCTCCAGGGGTAAAAACCAACGTTTTAACTAACGCTGCGAGAGTAAGACGATGGCACTAAGCGACTTGCACAGTGGATATTCGACCCTAGCTCTGATACCAGTTGTTAGACGAGAGCATACATCACACGCAGAAGATTTATACTCAGAGACTTAAACGGCAATAACAAAGAATAATTTTAGAGAGAGACAAATGGAGAAACAACAAGATTACTCACTGAGAAACAGCGGAATAGATAAAACAATCACTAGAGAACAGAAATCACTTTGCATTACATAATAGGCTTGGGCCTTGGCTTACTTTCCTTGGCCAGAGAAACTACAAAGTTATGGAGGTGGAAGAAGGATCTAGAATCCTCTATGTGATTTAGATGGAGATCTAGAATGATTTAGAAACTAATGGAAGAGTAGAAAGATCTAGAATCCTAGAGATCTAGAAACTAATAGCGGTGTGGAGATCTAGAAAAATCTGATCTAGAATCCTCGAGATCTAGAAACTAATGGCGGTGTGGAGATCTAGAAAAATCTGATCTAGAAGGATCTAGAATCCTGCATGAATTTGGCTTCACACTTAACAAAATCATATTGTATTTTTGCATTTTGTTTTTTAATCATAGTTGGCTTCACACTTAACAAAATCATATTGTATTTTTGCATTTTGTTTTTTAATCATAGTTGTTGATTTGACAGGGTGTTTAGCATTTATATACAATTTCTTTATTGACAAATATTTTATATACTTGTTGGTGTGCACTACATAGCCTTGCATCTAAATCATATTCTATTTTTCATTTTGTTTATTAATTATACTTGTTGATTTGACAGTGTGTTTAGCATTTGCATCTCTTACTCGGCCTATTTGAAAGGGAAGAATTGGAGGGTGATTAAGTATCATAGCATGATGGGAATTAAGGCCATATAATTTAGATTGGGTCAAGATCCCAAAACAATCTCCAACCAGACAAGTGAACATTTATTTAGTACTTTTGGTAATTACATCACTCATGACTATTTCCTTACATTTTCTAAATTCCTCATAAATAAAAATATAAACAATAATGTTGTTAAAACCATTATAAAAACACCTTTTAACTAAAAATCTATATTCATATTGATTTATTTCTGGTTAATAAAAAATATCCAAGTTATACCTACTATTTACAATCACAATCCAAAGGATGAGCCATGTTGAATGTTAAATTGCCAATGTTTTATAAGTTCTAATTGGACTTGGAATTGGTACAAGGTCAAACTAAACTCATATTAGAATCAGCCAATGGCTAGGTTTACGAGTTGGATTACAAATATTCCAGTTCTTTTTGGACCAATTAATACTCCAATAAATTGATGTTTTAATGAAAAATTTCCTAGAATTAATACTCCTAGAGTTAAGTTCTTCATGGACGATAGAGTTAGTTGTTCATGGACAACGGCAGTGATGCAAGATTAGTTTTACAATTGAAAATATGGATGATATTTTAATAATTTAAAAAATAACAAAAATAAAAATCACAAATTTTACTGTTGTGTAAGATAAACAAAATAATAATGTTTTAAAATGTTTCATTGAGAACTCAGGTTTTTATTAGAGGAGCAGATTATATAGACTACAAATTTAAATTAAAATTTTAATTCAAATCCACAGAAAAAAAAATAGTTAAAGAAAATAATGATAATATTAGTTATTTAAATTGAATGAATAAAATTTATAAATTTATTAAAGAATATTTTTTTTTTTATTAATTTATTATATTGATTTCAGACAAAAATTTTACAAAATATGATTCATCATCAAAATGAAATATTATTACATCAATATTAAAACATTTTAATTAAATAAAATTATGATAAAAAAATTAGATTAAGTAGTATGAAGAAAAAAACTAGCCAAACAAATTATTAGCAGGTATTGTACTTAATGAACAAATTAATAAGATTCAAATAATCATTCCACTAACATTTTTCCACAGAAAAATGCTTGATATTCAAATAATATTTTCCATCGTTTGGCTACTAGTGAGACTGCAATAATAGACTTGTTTTCACGTTCTCTGTCAAAACCTATGTGTTGAATGAACGTTGTTTGAATCTCCTTGGTTAAGTCATGAATGTATTATATTCTTGGCAAGGGTTGGGTTTTTACTATGACATGAATGCTCGAGGGACTCACTATTTCAAATATACAACACAAGTGAGTTTCCTATGATTATGGACGCACATAACATACCATTATGTGGATGATAAAAATGGCATCTATGGAGTGAGATAGATGCAGATAATTGTACAATGAAATGCCACATATCACAATTGAAATTAATGTTAAATAAATAGCAACCACAGAATGATTCTGTAATTTCAAAGTTTTTAAAGTTTTTTAAAATGATTTTTTTGTGTTTAAGAATTATGGAATGAGATCGATGCAGATAATTGTACAATGAAATGCCACAAATGACCATTGAAATTAATGTTAAATAAATAGCAACCACTAAATAATTCTGTAATTTCAAAGTTTTTAAAGTTATTTAAAATGAATTTTTGTGTTTAAGAATTATGATAGTGCTGGTTACATTGAACTCATTTTCAAGTGTAATTATTTTGAAATACATTATGGTGTTTCCACAAAAAAAAACTGTCTAAAAACTATAAATTTTCATATATATTGAGAAGCAGAAACACTCTAAAGATAAGAAATGACAACAAATGGGAACCAAGATGGAGCGATCAAACAACACTTCCTCAACCTTATAGGTGCCAGTATAGCTCAGATATTTAGAACTATCATCACTTTCTTCACACCAGCACCCATATAATATCGAAATATTCTGGGGAGAGATTGAAGCTTTTCTCCTGCAACGGATCATGCACTTTTCATGGTATTTTTTTACGCCCTTTTGATCCTAAGCCATATATACACCCCGCAACACTTTCAGACTGGGGATGGAAGGTGAGGTCATCAAAGATATGGAAGGTGACAAGAATAAGGTGTTTTGAGGGAGTTTTCATACTTCGTTTATTCATGGCAGCTCACAGTATTTATGGCTGAGATAAATCGCATTAACGAGGAGAATCATAAAGCTCAAGTCTATGTTCAAGCTCCTATGCTGTAGTTATAACCACCTATAGAATTATATTACCTCTACGTTGCAACAACAGAAAGAAGCGGATAGTAGCCACACATCACAAAGGTGATGGATATGAAGACGAATATGGGCGGGATCAGGATCAGGCCAAGTCCAGAGCTGGGCAGAAAGTGGCCATATTACATCATAAAGGTGATGGATATGAAGATCAGCTGTGTTTCACTGGGAGCAATACTATACCAGGTGGGTTCATATTGGGCGATATTTATTAACCAAAAAATGACATAATATATTGGGGGATATGTAGGGGTAGAGGGGTTTTATATTGGCATGTATAGAAAAATGGAGCCCAAAATTAATGAAAAATGTAAAGGGGTATAAAAAGGCCTTTTTAAATTGGGTACGTGTATTGGTAGGGGGTTAAATAATGTGATTTTTAGAGTTGTTTTCCAACATTGAGTGAAATTAAAGATATTGTTTAATATGCCATGACATTGTTTAATATGCCATGAGCGCACTTGATATACCATAAATTCATTGAATGAATCCCGGTGATAAAAACTAATATCGACATAATCAGAATGAGGGCAAGTCTAGAGCTGAAAAAAAAGCAGCCTTAATACAAGAGAAACCCAACATAAAATGGGGTGAGGTTGTTTAGGTAAACAAATAAGGAAGAAAATGAACAATGCATGAGTTTTACGGGTGTCATTATATGCATAGAAATGGATTTAAGGTCACCTATTTATTGTATGATAACAAGGTGCAAAATAGGGTCATGTTGGCAATTTTTCCCTAGCTAAAGACTTGGTTTACTAATGTAAATTATGATGAACTCTCTATTGATGAAAGAAAAAACAGTTATGCAGGCCTATGTGCAGCTCAAGATGTCAAGCTCGCTCAAAATATATGCGGGGTTCATGAAGTCGAAAGCTCCAGATTTTCGAGCAGACTAATGTGTTGGCCACCGAGGTTATCATAAATTCTAGTTTGTATCATAAATTTGAGCAGTGGTATCACAGCATGTACAAATTTATCTCAATCCCCCTTCACTAACACCTCGGGAACGTACCAAATCAAATTCAAGAGAAATGGGAAGGGCTCTTGGCCAGAGATTTGATTGCTTATACCATGCCCAGCTTACCATACATGCATGCGCTAAGCCAATCATTGGTTGGCTTAGTGCTGCTAAATAATCTTTTCATTAGAAGCCCACTCTAGCTTTAAATATGTACTCTCTACGTCAACTGGAAAGTTTATTGTGTTTATTATGTGTTTAGTTTTAAAAATATTAAAATGTTGAATTAGTAAAGTAATATTTGAGTGTAACCAGCGTTCAAATTTGCACCCATCCCATAAGTGTCGCTTGTCCTAAGGCTTCTAGCCCATCCCATAAATGTCAAAAAAATTCATAGTTTTAAAATTACTTGTCAATTAAAAAAGCTAAATTAAATTTTGGTTTTGTTGGGGATTTTTCTGGCAAAATCCCAAAAACACACAAAATTCAACCACACAGAGGCAATGCTCTGTTTCCTTTACTCTAGAATCTTTTGTGCACACGCTTAAATTTTTTTACTGAAGAACAGAGTATTGCACCACCATAAAAGATTTTCTATTTATTAAAATAAATTCACTGATACATATTCATCCTCTTTCACTCAGAGAGATTCACCAAAACATTTCAACAAAATTACTCTGTCTCCTTTGAAATTTTACACCACTGTGTGTAAAAATTTCATTTACATTCAATGCTGTGTGAAAACAAAGATTACAAGGATTTACTGCTGTAAAAGAAATAAAATGATCAACACACTGCTGTGTGAAAAACTACAAATTCACCAAAACTTACTGTTCCCTTTTCACTGTTGTGTGAAACAATTCATGGTTTTTCTGATACAAGCTCCCCTTGGTTTTCTTCATTCACCTCTTCACTTCATGGCTCCTGCACTGCTGTGCGTTTTTTTTCACTCACTTACGCTTGTTTTTTGAATGGTCAACAAAAACATGTTTTTACTTGTTCTGTAAAAAACAAACTTACGACCATGAAAATTAAAAAGCAATAAAATTAAAAACATATGACATTGCCCATGCCATTATTTAATCCACGCCCATACATGCCGTAAACAAAAATTTAAAAATCCACCTACGCATATGACAAATATTTAATGAAGGTATGGTCAAAAATAAAACTTGATTTTACTCCACGCTAAGCTTTAATTGATGCAGGTTTGTGATGCCCGTCAACCGTTGATTTGCCCTCCTGGAATCGAACGGCTGAGGTGAATATCGGAAGCCCTTTTTAACCGAACTTTACTCCACGTAACATTTATTGCAGCCTTGTATGCAGCTTTGAACAATCAACGGTGGATAACGTTGGAGCACATCAGACGGCGGAGGAGAATATCGGAAGCCACTTTTATGTTGAACTTTACGTCCCGATATGTCAGAGATGATGACGTATGGGGAGAGCCACGCGTCAACACTATATTGTATCGGGCCCTTGTGTACGAAAACTGCCTTCAACCAAAAGCGGTCCGATAAAGTTACCGGCGGTTTGTGGTTTTGCAACTGTGGTTTCGGGGAATGGTACGGCTGCGTGCTGCGTTGAAATTACATTTTCAACACTCCCCTTTAATTTCAACTGCTGGGCATTCGGTCATACCCAGACACTTCCTCAAAAATTCAAAGCTTTTCTGATCCAATGGCTTTGTCAAGATGTCTGCAACCTGTTCTTGAGTCCTGCAAT
>APFE030756090.1:19710-38918 GCA_000404065.3 Pinus taeda
TTACATAGTTTTTCATTCATAGTTGTGTGATTTAATATATTTTTTCAATTTATATATGATTATTTCTATTTTCTTTCATTTCTTCTTGTGTTTAATTTACTAGGAAAATCAACTATAACAAATATTCATATGTGTGTGTGTGTGTGTGTGTGTTTATTTCCTTTTGTTTTTAATCATGGTAGATTAGTGCAGTTTTAATATAGGTTTAAATATTCAATGTTGTATTCTATGTTGGTAAGGGCCCACTCCCAAGTAGAATACAATTGTTGCAGTATTTTACATAGTTTTTCATAATAGTTGTGTCATTAATATATTTTTGCTAATTATATGATTATTTCTATTTTATTTCATTTCTTGTTGTGTTTAATTTACTAAGAAAATATTCAATTATCCATAGGGGCTTCAATAAATAAACCTATGACATATCATGTGCATTTGTGGCATACTAAACAATACGCCTAATTTGACTACATATTGGAAAATACCTCTAAAAATATGATTACTTAACCCCCTACCAATATGAACCCAATACACCTTCCTAATTTTAAAAACAACTACTTTTGCTAGATATTGTAGGTCTCTGTTTTTTTATTGACATTTTTTATACCCCTTTATATTTTTGCATTAACTTTGAGCTACTTTTTTTATACTTGCCAATATAGAAACCCTTTACCATCTATATATCCCCCAATATATTATGTCATTTTTTCCTCAATAGATATCCTCCAATATGAACCCATGTGGTATAGAACTGCTCCCTGAGTGAAGCCCCTGTGCAACTATCTAACATTGCACTTATTTGTTAGGTCATATTTATTTTTAGTTTATTATCTTGCATTATTTATTATAATCATAAGAATCTAACACGAAATTTACAAACTATATTATGAATATATTATTTTTTTAAATACATCATTCAAACATTCACTTGAACCAATAATAATTTATATGTCTTTTTGTTGAAGAATCTAGGGCAAATGTAGCTAATGAATTTCTTCTTGACTTGATAAGTATTTGTGAGGCATTTTTAATCTTCTTATTAGAGCAATCTTCTCTTTAACATTATTATAGTGTCTGTTTCCTATTTCATCAAATAGCTACTGAATCAAAGAGACAAGAACAAAAGAGGTTGGCATTGTGCCACAGCCAAAACCTCTCCCTCTTAAAGAGGAATACCTGCACGAAATTATTCTTATGGTTATTCCCATTAACGAAGACCAAGACCATGACGCTTGACTGACTTAGCCACTCCAATACCAAGGCACCAATTCACTTCTTTGTATCACTGAGATCATCATTATCACTGCATCATGAAGACATTAATTAATGCGGCAATGACATCATGCTCCCACAGAGAGACTCATCATAACTATGAGCTTCATTGCTACTTCATCACATAGGTCATAGAGATCCTATTTACCACGCATATTTCGAGACAGTGAGATAGTGATCATCAAAATCATGACTCTATTTATGATATATGGAGGTTGAGACAAATTTTTTACATATATCCTTCATGCCGCGAGTGTATTCACTTGTGAAAATATTGACATAGTGTTGATACTTGTATCATTTCTTTCCTTCGAGGTGTATTATCAATACACCGAAACATATACTGAGGAGGTGACTCAGATCTTGCGAGGTAACAAGATAGTATCCTGAATGTAGTCATCTGGGAGTATACTTCTTCAAATCATGTGAGGTTGTATACCATGCTTTCATCTGAGATTCCTCAGAGAATTGTGAGATTGTTATCTATGTTTTTGCGGTGACTTCAGTTTCCTATTTATAGGTGTTGTCCCTCCATAATAAGCTAACATTACCAAGTGAACGTACCTGACTTTAAATTCATTTTTGTTGGCTGACATGACTATGTTTTTCATCGTTTTTCTTGCTTGTCTTCAAGAGGATTGTGCTGGTCTTGGACGGTTGTTCTTAGACATTTTTTTGACCCATATATATTAGATAAAGGCTCAAGAAGATCTCCTTACATACGAATTTGACTCTTTGACTTTTCTATACCTACGAAATGAGCAAGAAACTCATTCATTTAATTTACAAAAATAATATTTGTTTCTCTTGACAACTACAAATATCAAACTTACATTTGTAAATACCGAACCTAATTACACTTTATTCAATGCTCCCTCTTAAGTAGGGAGATATTTATAATGGTACTTGGTAATTCTCAATCTGAAGAATTTCTCATAAGAGGAATCAGATTGGTAACCCATCTGTATAGCATCATAGTAACCAACATTGTTCATAGCAAGGCCTTCACTAATAACTCTATCTCTCATAAGATCAGAGCACAATGTTGGCAAGACCAATGAATATAAACACCATCATCATTGTCCCTCAACGTAGATACCCACTTCGGTGTTCACTAAGTATGACCTTCTACGAATATTCTTATGGTGGGTTCCCAGCCCTCAAAGAATATTGGTCCTCTTGCCTACTCTTATCTTGGATGCCCTACACATCCTCAAAGACCATCAGATGCGATATGATTACCTAATCCTCCATTCTTTCTTCCCAAGTGAAGACAAGAATGTTGTGTCTATCATGTGTCTACATTTCCAATCATTGCCTTCACCTAGGCTTACGGTTGTTACTCCTGGTCTAGTGCATGAGAAATTTAATAGAAAAACATGATTGTCACTCCTTTGTAATCAAGGGTGATTTAATCCAATCTCCCTTTTGATCAAGGACCACTAAAAGCTACCTTTTAGATAGGAAATCTTCCATACATCAACAACTTATTCTTCATGGTTTCTTTAGCTGGTAGATCAAATGTTCTCCTTGTTGTCATGAAAGTTAGTTGAGCTTCTTCCTTGTATGGAAACAACCATCAACCAATTTCCTCCTTAGTTCATCATATCATGCCTTTCTTAATTGAAAGTAGCCTTATTCATATCTGGAACCTTTGTTATATGACTACTTCTTTCTCATCATGCTTCTTTCATCCATGACATGAATGGTAAGTTTGCTTGTATTTACAACTCTTGTTCGAGTAGCCTTGCATTATCTAGATATTATTCAAGAAATTAAAACATTATATTACATCAAATAATACCTTACAAGATGGCTCTTCATCACGAAATATTTCTGTAGGTATCAACATCCTAGATACATGTTGACAAATCTCCCAAAGATATCCATTGTCAAGGGTATTCCTTTTTTCCATCAAATTCTTCATATCTTTTCGGGAGATTTCCCAGTCAAGTCTTCTTGATCTTTTGGATGTTGATTTCCTTCATAAGGGTTGCATATCTCACAATCTCTTCTTTCCTCACACATTCCACTCTTAGTAGCTTTTAGTCAAACTTTCTTCATTGTAGTCAACCGCCTCATACTTCATAGGAGAACATATTATGTTGATTTCATCTAGTGTTACTTATGCCTTCCTACATCCTTTCAGAGGAGGAGATCATTTTTCTCTTGATGATGCTTCGTATGATAAAAAAAAAGATCCAGGTTACCTATAACTAGATGACATGAAATTATAATATTAAACATAAGCATACATACTTTTTTTTACCTTTAGGTCATCGATGCTTCTTCCAGTAGCTTTCTTCATTGAAAATATCTTCAATTCCTTGATCTTCTCCATGTCATCATATCGTCATTTCATGGATTCCATAAGTTGGATTTCTTGTTGAAACACATGCTTCCTCTCTAGATTAGTGAACCCTATGATGGGGATTCCATCGAATAATTTTGAGGATTGTGTACATCCCCAACTGGTAGATGTTTCCTTTCTGGCTTGATGTATGATGAGCCTTGTCTTAGATGACTTCTTCATTTCCTCCAATGTCCACTGAGGTTCCTAAAAACTATATCCAACATGTTTGTATAGCATGGATTTTGTCCTTCATGATTCCCATGATGATGTCACGATCTCTTGCTTCTAATGCTTCCATGATGACATGATGCATCTTACTATCATTGTCATATCTCATAGCACAAGATTTAGGATCTTGTACTAGGACCTTTTTTGTGAGGGATGCTATCTTACTCATAGGAGGGATTTGTTACTCCCTCTTTTCTTGGCCCTTTTCTTTAGTTACGTCCATATTTCAATGACATGAGCTTCAAAAATGTTTCTATAGCATTGAATCTTACCTATAATTATTCTCTCTTGCTTTGCTTTAGGATCAAACTTTTGTGTAGGCCTAAGTGATGTGACATTCTTTACTATAATTTCACAGAATATATCTTCTAGTATTTCATATCTCTCTCTTAATGTCTCCTCTTTTGGCACGTGAGGATCTTTAGGTGATTTCATATGATTCCTATGAGTCTCTTGATGCATTCAATCACTACTTGACCTTCAAATACCTTTCCATAGACATCAATGACTTTTCTTTTCTATGAGGATTATGACAATCCTGTTTATTCTTTGAAAGGGTCATTTTCTTTAGGACTATCACTATCCTCTAGTATTTCTATTTCCTTGCAAAAGAAATTTATTAAACCAAAAATTGATTAAACATGAAATATACTTACTTGGCATGTGAAGAGGAGATCTTCACCTTGGTACTTCCTTTGCTTGAGCTTCCCATCATGAACCACTAGTATCCTTTTACCAAAACATTTTTGGAGACCTTCTAGCATCACGAATTTTGTGATATTTTCATCATCGAAACTAATTTATGAGCTTGAGATCATCTTGATTCCTAATTCATATTCGTGGTTCTTCTGAATCCTTCTGTATTGAACACATTGTTGACATGCTCGTGATACTGTCATCCCACAAGTGGACCTTATTATACTTCAATATCAGCAAATCCTGCTATGATGTGAGCATCATGCTATTAAGATCATGTTTATAGATAATATCTAGAAGTGTGACAAGTATATTGCTATAATATTTTACCTAGACAGTGACGCCTATGATTGTTGCTCATTCTCATTGTGCACTAAGTTGGGAGCCCAAACTTGTCACTGGATTCACCACTGTGTCTTTATTGAGATGTGTATTGGAGATCTTCCTTTTGATCTATCGAGATCATGATCGTCTCTTCATAGTTTTCACTAAGATCACAATCTATGTTAGGATCATGATTGCTCCTTGATGAGAATGTACTTGTGTTTATCATTGAGATCTTACTTGTCAAGGTTGTGCAAAGAATATATATATATCTATATATATATATCTATATATATAATATATATATATATATATATATTATATATATATATATATATTATATATATAATATATTAATCTATATATAGTACGTAATAAGTTTTCATATTCAAGACTATTTGTATGAGACTATTCACTACAATGGGATTATCGTGATCCTTTCTATCAAAATTGAGTGGGGCTATAGGATCTTAGATCCCATCATTCTTATGCCAAGAGATTACCGAGACATAGATACCAAGACTTTTTAGTATCTTTCCATCATGATTATGCTAATAATATATTACGTAGTGACATCATTTCATATGTTGAGGACTGTGATTATGAGGAGGTCGAGAGAGCGATTGTATTGTGATCACAAGAATGTAGAGATATCATACTTTGTTGTGCTTATTGACGCTGATAGAGGGGAACTTCATCACCAAGGTTCTGTAACTGTCTGTACCATCTAAAGATTCAAAGTGATATGACTTGTGAGTACTAGCATTGAGACTGAGGTTGATCTTAAATTGTCTTGATGTTCTATACTGCTTGTTGAAGACTGATCTTTCTATTCATTCAACTTGTTCTGATGTCCTTCTTGAAGTTGATCCTTAAGTGTCTTTTTTATGCCCTTCCTTCCCTAATTCTTAAATTAATAATTAGATTTACAATTTTTAGGGTTATTGTCGGCTCTTCATCTCCTTTATCTATTTATTGAAAAACTTGGTGAATCAATCTTCAATTTTTTTCATCCTAAAGAACCGCCAATGTTGAATCTAAACATCGATAAGAAAATATTAAATGCAATATGGATTCGGAAATTAATTTACACAATAGTTACATTTCATATTTTTTTTACTTTCATATATTATTGTTTCTTGATAAGTTGTTTTATTGAAATAAAATTATATCTCATTTATAAATCAATTTCATTCTAAATAATTATATTTTCTATTGAATAATAAAAATGATAGTTTAGGCTTGTACATTTAGTGATCAATAAGCTTGATCCTTCCAACATAGAAAATGGTTAGCAATCAATGTAATGTACTTACTCGATATTGATAACTACCTATTGTGAAAAAATGTCTCTCAAACTATTTATGGACAAATTCTACACATAATACTTTTTTGATTTAATAAATATTATTAGGCCCTCCTTATACCAAAAAATAATAGAGCTGTAGATTAATAATACTTAGAAAACACATTAAATCCTATGACAACATTGAGAAACAAAAGTTTTGACATCTCTTCAATAATGGAAAGATGAAAAAATGTTTGAGATGTTTATCGATTAATAATTTTCTTGTGATAACTCAAGAGATAGACGCCATTAATCTAGCATATAAGAAAAGGTTACAAAGCCCTTGTCGTTGAGTTTGACAATCTATATAAATATTTATGAAAAGAGAATAAGATATGCATTATAGATTTCATCATGGGTAATGTTTAACATTATGACACTATCACATATCACTCCATCAAACTACATGGCCTAAAATATAAAGTGAATGCGATCAAAGTTAAATAGGAGAACCTTGTGGATTTACAAAGGGAATTTGTTAAAAAAAAATTTCATTATATCATTTCTATATTAGAAAATTTGGACAAACCTTAGAAATCTAAAAACTTAATATTCTTTGGACCATTTACTTGGCGGTCGACGTAGACGAGTACCTAAGGTTTCATTTTATTGAACTGGGCATCATATATGCTTTCTTAAATAAATATGGTAATTGTAATATATTATAAATTAATAAGTAAATATTTCTTTTTTTTATTCTTTGATTTAACTAGTATTCTAATTCTAATTATTTATTATATATATTTAAAAAAACTAATACATAATAAAAATTTATTTTTAATGTTATTTTATACCATTATTTTCATATAATTTTTAAAACTAAAATATTATATTTTGTTTCCCCACATTTACACCGAAGGAAAAGAATAAGGATAAAGGACTTTATAGAAGGAAAAGGATAAGCATAAGATTTGTATAATACATGGAATTTTATAAATAGTGTCCACACTGAATGCATCTTATATTTTTAGTTTATTAAGAATAAGTATGGAAAAATTAATTTTATATATCTTATATTTTTAGTTATTAAGAATATAGTATGGATAAAATATTTTTAAATATTTTATATAAAATTTATGGTGGTGTATTATATAATTTTAGTTTATTTTAAGAACGATTTATCAAAATAATTTAAAATATTTTAATATATAAAATTATGGGATTTAGTAAATAATATTATGTAAAATAAAATTGATAGTGGAAAGGTATATAATTTTATTATTTTAGTTTATGGTAAAATAAAAGTGATTAAATAATTTGGGAAAAAAGAATATATATCTATATCTATATATATAAGGGAAGAATGACTAGTTTAGTTAGTTGAGAAAATATATCAACCACTCTTAAAATTAATAGTCAAATCAAACTAATCAAAAATTGTTATGCGATGATGAATATCACATAAATTAGCACAAAACAAATACGAGATAATATATCTAAAAGACACCCTTAATGACTACATCTTTGATCTTTGTCATGAAACGTCCTCATCAACTTCTTTATCCATTCTAAAATCTCATAGCTTGAGCACCATCGCAACTATCAATACATAGCTATACTTCTACGTTATACTTTTATGCTTCAAATGATGAATTCACTGTTTGTGATGACTCAGCTACTGTCATTCTATTGACATAATTTGATCTGCCAAAAAACATGGCCCATAATTTTATTCATGAGTTATCTAAAAAAGAAATTTAGATATTGAATGTACCCAAGTCAATACTACCACATGACCTTTATCTAATTTTCAATATTCATCATCACTTATTTTATCAAAATAGATGTCAATCTAATACAAGCAGTATATCTAGATACTTCATCTAATGACACTACAATAAAACCATACGAAATAACCTTGTATCTCTATCAAATAATTTCATACTCAGTTCTTTTGTTTGCATCAGTGACAACAATAATAATATCCCTTGACCACCAATGAGAACTTCTTAATCTTCCTCCTCATGGATACACTTGTTACTATTTCTATATACACTTGACAACAACAATGTCAACAACAAAAACTTAATAATAAAATAATAAATACAAACAAAGTTTATGCTGCAATTTATTTTACCCTAAATTAGAATAATGAAATAATAAATACGAACTTCGTTTGTACTGCAATTTACTTTACCCTTGCGAGTGACTTATTAAGTAAGTCAATCACAAATGAGATAAGAAGTGTTGTAAGACGGAAAGTACCCACAATGGAACCATGCCTAAGAGACGTAAACAAAGCGGCTAGCCACAATTTCGCATATTTCGCACAACAAAATAGGAGCAACTATGTCTACATTGGATCTTATTCTTCCACGACAGTGCAAAATTTGGGATTGTCGTTAAGCTGCACATCCATAGAAATTCAATTATTTGGTTTTCTCCCTGCATTGAAATGTGCTATCAAAAGAAGGAACAAAATATCTACGATAGTCATCAATGAAGATTTGTATCACTTTCCATTTATACAAAATAATCTACTCTCACACAACTACACTAATCTAATCTGCGCCTATAATAAATTAATAATAATAATAATTTGACATCTTCCTATTATTCTTGGGTCCTCGACTAATGGAAATACACTCAGGCCTACCAATTTTAATATAACTACCAATACCAAATAGAGATATTGCACACAAAGTATATTCTATTTATATTATTATTACACATTTTCAAATATTTGTACATATAATTAAGCTTCAGATAAATTGACTATTATAGCCAATTAATCTAATTGGTTCAATAAATAATCTCAATCACACTAAAAATTGAATCTAAAATTTTAAGTAATTAACATATTGATATTATGTTAAATATCATAAAATAATCATAAAACAAGAACTAATATGTCCACCAATAATTTTTTCTTTTATAAAATATATTTTACAAATAATAATGCCATAAAAGAAATCTATAATTTTATATAATATAATATTTTATTTTTACCTACTATCTACTTTTTAATATATTTCATAATATGGAATTTTTTTACAATAAAAAATATGTCTTTAATTATTACAAGTGAATTAACTAAACTATTTCTACTTTTTTATTTAAATTAAAACTTCTATATTATTAGATTTATAAAATCTATATTTAAAAAACCACCATGAGTCACAACTTGAAATTAGTTATCACAAACTTAACTATTTTTACTTTTTGTTATTTAAAAAAAATCAGCATTACTAAACCATAAAGTTTATATTTAATAAAGCACACCTCACAACTTGAAATTGAATAAAGCTGGTATATTATAATATTTGATATAGAAAATAGTATACTAATTTTTATACTAAATGCTACATCCAATAAATCAGTAATGATATGAAAAGTATATTGTCATATCTCTTTGAAAATGATTGCACGCTACCTTAACAGTCAAACATCTACTCCAACTATAGTAATAATCCTTCATCATAATTTTTCAGTATATATATATATATGTTTGTTGCGACCCTTCGGAAGGTGAAGGAGCAAAACATATAAATGTATTATGTTATGAAGTGAGACTCTAGGGAACGAAAGCACAAAACCGCAAATGTTCGTGATGTCATCAACATATTATTAGATATTATATTTCATTTTCGAAACGGACCATCCATCTGTTTTCGAAATCTGTCGGTTGATCATGAAGCGGAAGTCAAAGTGATCGAAACAAAGAAAAGTGAAAGTTCATGTGACATTCCAGCAAATAAAAGTTGAGGGCGTGTGATGCGAGAAAGCATAATCATGATTTTAAGTTTTAAACGCTGTTGTAACGCAAGTGGGCCCTCGCGTGCGAAAGGCTATTTCCCCTATTTCGACAGAATTGACTAGGCCTGAGTAGAGATGTAACAAAATTAGCTTATTAGGGTTACTAGTTTGCTATGCGCATTTGGTTTTAAGGGACAGGATGCTCTCACGTACCTTTATAGCACTGCAATGGAATCTTTCAAATAGAAAACAAAGACAGCTCCCAAACCCTCCATGAGCATTAATAGAAATTTAATATGATTGGAGTTCCGGATATGGGAAAACCAAAAGTCCCGGTCTATGGGGGTGTCTAATGGACACTATCCATTCGACTGATTTCATTTCAATGTCTGCTTTGGTTTATCAGATTCCAATGTTAACGATACTCTTCATCACACTCGATACGCTCTCTCTGCTCCGATGCAGCCCTTTATTCCCAAGAGGAGGTCTCTGGTTGGGTGGTTGGGTATGGGATAAACTAGGGCCTTTTTGTGTTTAGCTTAATCACTTCTCATGGATCTATTAATTTTGTTGATGCTTTTGTTTGTTAATATTTGTGAGTGTTGGTGTAACCATAATCATGATTTTAATAATAGTGATTTTAATAATTGGTATGAGAATCAAAAGTCTCGAGTTCAAATTATAACCCGTTTATGTTGGGAGAGATTATTGGATATTAGATAAACCAGCTTTACGATGTGTTTCACAACATATACTTAACCATCTCTTGTAAATCCGCTTAACTCTAATTATACTTCCATTTAATTCTTATCAGTTGTCAGTTTTGAGGTAAAGAAAATCGTAATTCAAACATAGCCCAATTGATATCAGTTGTCAGTTTTGAGGTAAAGAAAATGGTAATTCAAACATAGCCCAATTGATAAAAACAGTGAATCTTTTAACTCAAGCAATACTTTCCTATAAATCTGAGTTTTTTGATGTAAGTGAAATAGTGATTCCAACATAACCGGACATGGATAGGAAGAGATTGTGAAAGCGATAAGTCGGGAAGTTGGGCCCTCGAGATCACCTTTCACTCACAGCACCCAATCCAATTGGGCCCGGCGTACTTGAGATTTCCATTTCCCTTCCGATATTTTTTTCCCTCGGTGCGCGTACTGTCAGACAAGTGGTGAGCACATATGTTTGACCACAGAATTCGTTGCCCATGTCCTTCCAAAACAGGGAACATATATTATGGCCGTAGTCTATATTATGGGTCGTAGCTGTCAATGGTCCTGATCATTTCTATTCGAATAAGAATAAGAAAAACAAAAGTAAGTCTATACAAATATAAAATTTGAGCCTTGTTAATGTGTTTGTTAAAGCCGGATAGGTCCTATTGGCCCAGATTCTGTAGCCATACCGCTGATGGAGATTCTGCAATATCATCTTTTGCAATAATGAAAGAAACTAGAGACGGTAGGGGCTCCCACCTCCCATACTGCAACGCCTACCTGTAGTGCAATAAATTGCGCCGCCCCATTACACTTAGTCGATGCATACCCTGTCCAAAAAGCGGGCGAGGCAGCGCCTTCAGATATAGAGAGATTACTAGGCGATTGCTCGTTATACAATGGTATGAGGCCCAGAAGGATCTCTTGATTTTTTTCTGCACAATCGCTCGGCTTTGTTTCGACAGACAACCTAATTAGGTTTCAATCTTTGTGCACCAATCGCGTTACTGTTCTGTTTTATTAGCCCTTGTTTTTCTGTAGCATACATAAGATTACTCTTATCTGTAATCTGTGTTTTATTTTGTTTCTACAGGAGGGAAATTCAACTCTATTGGACTATATGAAGATGAAGGGCGGATTGAAAAGAATATGGAGGTGTTGGTGTCGATGACAGAAGATAGAGAGCACATCCGCTCACATGCCGGGACTCTGCGTTTGAGGTGTATGTGCTCTCCATGATTCTGTCATCAAATTAAGGCTTCAGCTTGGTAAGTATTCCATATCTGAAGTTCCTTACCTGGATAGCTTTTGCTCACATATTATTATCGGCATATAAAAATTTACTTCCCTTTGCAAGTTTTACCCCTTATTCACCGACACAGACACACAGTAATAGTACATGTCTAGGTCCGTTAATCGGAATGTTTTATTTATGTCGTAAAAAGAGAATGCCTGAACCGCGCCATTTGTTTCCGGATTGTCTTTTCATCACTTGGTGTCTTTTTTTTTGTAGGTTTCAAAACCATTTTAGTGCAGCAGTTACTACATAGACTGGTTAACTTTATTTTATTTTATTTGGTGCTGGTTAACTTTATTTTATTCTATTTGGTGCTTTCTATTTGCCGCTTCTTATCTACAAGTAATTTTACTTTATACTTTTTATGTATATGCTGATATGGTTTTTTATGTAGATATTTGTGGGATTAAAATTTCTTCCTGAAATTTTTCTGGTATAATTAGACAAATATTCTCTTAGGCGAGCGTGATGTGAGTTTAATATAAATTAGATTAGTCTGATAACTTCCAACTGAAAATTAATCAGATAGGGCAGTCATAGGGTTTTGAACCCCATGGCAATTATGAAAGTACCTTGCACGGTCGGTTTCGTTTCTCCCCCAATATAATTGTGACTGTGCATGAACATTTTATTGTTATTTGGTGTGATGGAAAAATAACATTTGTATCTTTAAAGTCTTTCCAAGATTGATATCTTAACTTGTTTTTTCCAATGATGTATAACGGAAGTGTACCTTTTCGATTCCCAATGTCTTGGATCTGAATGCCCATAACCAATTACAGGACAGAGTCTCTAGAATTAATAGACAGTCTGGGAAGAAATACACAAAATTAACTAGTTAAGAAAATGGAACGAAGTTACAAGCAACACGCCGTATTGTAGATGAAAACTGAACTCTGGAAAAATATTCTCAGAAAATAAATCGAAAAACTAGTTACAATCCATCCATGAGGAATGAGTCAGTATTACTCCGCGAGGGGATAACAAAAGAATTGTTACTGACTCCCTTCAAAACAAACCAAGTTGTCCACTAAACACAAAGGTGTAGATGAAACCGATCTATCATTTAGGGTTCTGTTACTAATCGGTCATGAGTTGAGCGATTTAGTTCCTGGAAAATATCCACCCTAGCTATTGAAAGATTTTATGACAGCATGTGTATCATTTAGCTTTCCTCTAAACTGAAAACGACCTTCTAAGGCACATAGGTGCCCTAGGTGCCATCAATGACCATGCATAAAAGATAACCAGGACCATGCAAAGTTTATATTATAAATATTTTTTTTATCTTTTATTTATTTAATTTTTAACCACGTGGTGAATGCTAGTCCTAATCTATGGGAGACCCAGGATGAATCCTCGTAGCTGCCACTATAACACCAAGAGTACATCCAACTACCTACAAGTTGATATACTAAGATCCTATGATTTTAGCAAAGCCGTAGCTGCCACTATAACACCAGGAGTACATCCAACTACCTACAAGTGCATATACTAAGATCCTATGATTTTACCAAGGCTAGATGATTTTAACAAACTGTCGCTGCCACTATAACACCAAGAGTACATCCAAATACTTGCGAGTCTATATACTAAGATCCTATGATTTTAGCAAAGAAAGATGATTTTAACAAAGCGGTCGCTGCCACTATAACACCAAGAGTACGTCCAACTACCTGCAAGTCAATATACTAAGATCCTACGATTTTAGCAAAGCAGTAGCTACCACTATAACACCAAGAGTACATCCAACTACCTGCAAGTCGATATACTAAGATCCTATGATTTTATCCAAATCGTAGCTACCACTATAACACTAACAGTACATTCAACTACCGGCAAGTTGATATACTAAGATCCTATGATCTTAGCAAAGTGATATGATTTTAGCAAAGCGGTAGCTACCACTATAACACCAAGAGTACATCAAACTACCTGCAAGTTGATATACTAAGATCCTATGACTTTACCAAAGACGTAGCTACTACTATAATACCAAGTACATCCAACTAACTGCAAGTCGATATACTAAGATCTTATGATTTTAGCAAAGCGAGATAATTTTAGCAAAGCGATAGCTGCCAATATAACACTAAGTGTACATCCAACTACCTGCAAGTCGATATACTAAGATCCTATGATTTTAGCAAAGCGGTAGCTGCCCTTATAACACCAAGAGTACATCCAACTACCTCCAAGTCGATATACTAAGATCCTATGATTTTAGCAAAGCCGTAGCTGGCACTATAACACCAAGAGTACATCCAACTACCTGCAAGTTGATATAGTAAGATCCTATGATTTTAGCAAAGCCATAGCTGCCACTATACCACCAAGAGTATATCCAACTACGTGCAAGTTGATATACTAAGATCCTATGATTTTAGCAAAGCCGTAGCTGCCACTATAACACCAAGAGTATGTCCAACTACCTGCAAGTCGATATATTAAGATCCTATGATTTTAGCAAAGCCGTAGATGCCACTATAACACCAAGAGTACGTCCAACTACCTACAAGTCGATAGACTAAGATCTTATGATTTGCAATACAATATACTAAGATCCTATGATTTTAGCAAAGCCGTAGTTGCCACTATAACACCAAGAGTAGATCCAACTACCTACAAGTCGATAGACTAAGATCTTATGATTTGCAAGTCAATATACTAAGATCCTATGATTTTAGCAAAGCCGTAGCTTCCACTATAACAGCAAGAGTACATCCAACTGCAAGTTGACATATTAAGATCCTATGATTTTAGCAAAGCCGTAGCTGCCACTATAACACCAAGAGTATGTCCAACTACCTACAAGTCGATAGACTAAGATCTTATGATTTGCAAGTCAATATACTAAGATCCTATGATTTTAGCAAAACCGTAGCTGCCACTATAACACCAAGAGTACATCCAACTACCTACAGGTCGATAGACTAAGATCTTATGATTTGCAAGTCAATATACTAAGATCCTGTAATTTTAGCAAAGCCATAGCTGCGACTATAACACCAAGAGTACATCCAACTACCTACAAGTCGATATACTAAGATCTTGTGATTTAGGAAAGCAAGAGCCTTGTGCTGCCCTGCTCTTGAACCCCCACCACAGTAGGTCATGAACTCAAATGAGATTTGAACCATGGTCTCTTCAGCTTTGGCCAAATAGACTTAACATTAAACCACACATCACTGTACTTATTTAATTTATTTTACTTGTCTAACTATATATTAAATAGTTGGTAAGCATATTTACTTATAAGAAATAATGCATTATAAACACTAAAACACTTACTCATGAATTCTTTTTAATTTAATATTCTCATATTAAAAAAATTATTAAAAAAACTGTATTATAACTCTATTTTAAATTATTAATTGGTACTACTTATTAAACAAAAAAATATTTTCTCTACACTTTTCATATTATTTATTTTATACAACTTTTCATTCTTAATATTTTAAAAAAACTAGATTGTTTTACTACTTTATTTCAATTATTAATTAATTTAATTAAAAATTATCTAATTTAATTAATATATATAAATTTATTATATATTTTAATGTAATAATACCATATTCTTTTATTTACTATGAACTTTATTTATTTTAAATTTTATTATTGCGTATTTTAAATTTTATTTCCTCTCCATTATAAAATTAATCGCATATTCATTAATACTATTTGAAAATATTCATTACTATCTCTTTCAAAGCTCTTGAATTTTCAATAACGCAATATCACCTCCATCAATCACCAATAATTCTTTGCTAGGAATATCACCTCCATCAATCTAACAATAATAATTCTTTTGTAGGAGCAATCCTCTTGCACCAATCTTAGTGGTCCAATTGCGTTCTCATTATTTAATAAAAATGTGAAATAATGTTGGAGAATGCAACATTCTTGTTACTTGCTCAATATTATTGTTGGCTTCAATATAATTCTTGGTATTAATTTTAGTGGTTTGATTTCAAATTTATATATATATGTAAAATTAATTTTACTCTTATCTGTGAGTATAACTATTCTTGGTATTAATTTTAGTGGTTTGATTTCAAATTTATATATATGTAAAATTTATTTTACTCTTATCTGTGAGTATAACTATTTTTATCATATGAAATTTTGTATGCTAACCTTTTTATATGAGTTCAAATCTTATTTTATTTTAATAAAAATATTATTATCTAATTTTTTAATTCATTATATTTAATTTATTTAAAAAATATTTTTAAGTTTTTTTATTCTTATATATTATTTTTAATTAATCGATGATTGTCGTTAATCTCGACTAATTAATATTTGAGAAACTTTAAAGGAAAAATTAATTAATGGAAATTATAATATTTCATTTTATGATGAAAAAGAAGAGAAAGAAGGAGATAAGTGTCTTTTTATTGATTTAACATGTCAAAAAGACTTAATATGTCAAGAAACTTGGTAGTGTGACAATTTTTTTTGAAAATGAAATATTTTAAAAAGGAGAACATAAGTGTTTGGATCTCATAATCCAAGAGAAAGTGTTTTTCATTTTCAACTTTGTTAGCATGGCAATAGGGGGAGTTATTTTGTCGCAGAGTGTTTTGGGAATAGATTAATGTCTGGTTTCACTTAAAATCTCATGAAAAATAATTTTTCTCTTAATAAATCATGTTATTATTTAATAATAATAATTTATAATGTAGAAAATCTTGATCAAAAATATATCATTAAGAGTTATATCTGTATATTTAGGATTAGATCAATTTAAAATGTTGTTGGGTAGACACATGTCAGCATTGAAAACATGGTTTTCTTTAATAGATGAGGTGCAATTCTTCTAATTAATTATTATATATATTATTAAATTATATATATATAGTTATTATATATTCAATTGGTTATTCTATAGTAAATATGTTAATATATAATATTAATAATTATATAATGTAGAAAACTTGATCAAAAATTAATCATGATCGTATATATCATATATTTAGGAATTAGAGATGAAATTAAAATGTTGTTGGGTAGATAAATTTAGAATTAGAATTATTATATTTTCTCTTAATAGAGTAAGGTTATATATATATATAAACTAACTTTTCAACTAATATCAAAAAATAATTATAGTAAATTTAATTAAAAATAATTAATAATAAATATTCTTTTACCCATTTCATTTATCACAGTGAAAATTATTTATTTTGTATTCGTACAATTTTAACTAAAAAATTTATTTCAATTATATTTGTGACTATATAGTTTATGTAGTTTGTAGTTTTTTTTTTTTAGTTTTTTTTGTTTTTTTCAGTCAACCGATAGCGCTAAGGCATCACTAAATCCACTGGAAAAATCTAGGCTGAAGCCCCCGACCTACATCTGGCAAAATCTAGGCTGAAAAACCCCGACCTACATCTCACGGGGTCTCGTCTTCACCAATTGAGCTAACTCTTGGGGCTATAATTTATGTAGTACCATTTATTATTTAAAATATATTTAAATTAAAAATATATATAATTTAATTATATTTATGCCTACATAATTTATGTAGTATTATTTATTATTTAAAATATTTAAATTACAAATAATAAAATATAAAATTCTTTTATCATACCATTAATTTTATAAAAACTTTAATTTTTAAAATTATATAAATTTTTAAACTTTATAAATTATTTTTAATTAAATAAATTAATGATATTCATTAATTTTAAACCAATTATTTAAAAAAATTACAAGTAAAATAATTTTAATAAATTTTAAATTTCTTTTATTTAAATAACCAAAATAATCTCCTAAATTTTTTTATCTCATTTGAAAGATGTAAGTCCAAATAGAAAGTGAACTAATTTTTTTAACTTATTTGAATGTGGCCGATCTCGGAGAAAACCATAATCTTGATATCAAAGTAACATATTACTCAAGTTTCATTAACAGTAACATATAATTTTATTTGAACTTGTGATGATTTCCAATTAGGAAAAATGGTTGCAAGATCTGAAGGATGATCCCCATAAAAGCTAGTGTGTTTTTTTTAATGAAAACTAGGATGTTAGTTTTCAGGGTGAGAAAATTTCATGGTAATATGGGAAAGAGGTTAGAAAGTTTGAAATAATATAAACATTTTTTTATCCAAGTATTTATAAGGGATTTGAATCTGTGATTTATTATAAGTTTTTTAATAGTGTATTTATTCATCATTAATTCAAAATTTTGTGGAAAAGATATACAAATTTTTAACCAACATCTATTAAAAATATATTTTTTAATTAATAAAATACATTTAACTTATTTAAAAAGTTTAAATTATAATTCTGCATGGTTAATGTTAAAGTAATAATGGTAAAAAAAATTGTTAAACAAATGTTAAAAATTCATTAAAATTAACTAAATTATAACTTTAGTATGATTAATGAAAAAATAACTAATATATAAGTTAAACTTATATGTACATTTTCAAAAAGCATATAACAAGATCTTTAACCATGGAGATTCACTTCTATTAAATTGTGGTGATTTTTAATCTGTAAATGGTCTTTGTTTTAATATCATGGGCCAATACTATGGCTTATCAATATCACATGCCCAAAAAATCATAACTCGTTTCATATGACACTTGTTACTATGACATTTTTTTAAGTAATGAAATTAATTAAAAGCTAAAAAAATGCATAAGTGTTTTCTAAATAAATCACAATGTTTTTTATATACTGCTAAAAATATTATAGAATATTTTAAAGAGGTGAAATCACTACCATCTACCTAATAATAATTGATAATTAAATTAATATTTTAAAAATCTTATTCCAAAATAAATAAACCTAATTAAATTAATATTCTTATTCCAACATAAATAAACTTATAAACATAAGTAACTATGTATACTATCAATAATTGATTTAGAAGGGAAAATTTTAGTATCTTATGATATTTGAGGTCATTCAATAAAGTATATGTTTGCATCATTAACTTATGATACTTGAGGTCATTCAATCAAGTATATGTTTGCATCTTTAACGTGGAAGTGTGTGGATTTGATTTTCACTATTGGTTTATAATTGCACGATAAAATTTCGAAAAACTTCCCAGCATTATCAATATCCTATGCGATATCCTAAGTCTATACGACTTACCAAGACAATCAAGGGAGCAGCAAAATTACTTTTGGTCACAACATAGCCTGACTGTATTAAAGGTCTACACAAGTTGCGTTTTGAACTCGTCCAATTCACTGATATGACATCGCACCGACTATAGATCAGGCCCAACTGTGGTCGGATTCATCTTTTCTATATT
>APFE030756093.1:0-39384 GCA_000404065.3 Pinus taeda
ATGAATGAAGATCTCTGCTATGATTTATATTACTTTCTATAGTCCATGCTCTATTTTAAATATTTTACCCTTTTGTCATAAATGGAAGAATCTCAAGTTATCATTGAGATAAATAAATCTCTATAGTACATACTCATTATATATATATATGAATGAAGATGTCTGCTATGATTTATATTACTGTGGCAATGCCATTTTTCTCTCGCAAAGTTGCATCCATTGGTTTTTTTTAAGACATTAAAAGAATCTAGCTGCTATGGTTTGTTATGATCGATGGGTTATCTTTCAGATTATATTGTAGATGATGTTAGATACATTAAATCACTTTGAAATAAACACGGACATGCCGTTGGCATTGATTAGCGGCATATGCTACAATAACTTATCTTCATTGAAAAAGAGGTTGATGTATTCATTGAGAATCCCTCACACTAAAACTTCTTGAAACATGGCTTGAAACACCATGTGTTAATGGCAACAATGAATGTTGAAGGCAACATGGATGTTGTAGAAAATAAAAATGTTAATGAAATTTCCATGCAATAGTGTCCTTGAGAGACAAAATATTTTTATGATTTATTTTGGAACAAATTGATGAAGAGCAAGCTATGGAAGGTGACATGTGGTAGTTGTTTACATATAAGCCAATTTTTTAAGAAATAGAGGACATGCATAAAATAATTTCAACCACCCATTTAAATAGGAGACAAATGTTTGTTGGAAATCTTCGAAAATTTTATATTGGAACAATCTCAAAACATACAGATAATGACTCATTTTCTTCGGTCAAGGATAGTGTGCATTCACATGGAGTGCACAAAACAATTACAAGTGATAAGTATATTTATTTTCAAAGTGATTGGTACATTTTTTCCCATTTGCAAATTGATGGTACAACAAACATGGTAAATAAAGTTCTGAAAACATGTTGCAAATAAATTCTGGAGAGCATATAGACAAAATGAAATTTAACTGGTGTCAACAAAGTACAAGAAAACCACCCCTCCTTATCGTCTAGAGTTGTGAACTTAGTGGAATTACCAATATGAATAGGTCAGCAATGGTGTCAAATAGTTCAAGCACAATAAATAGGTAGCCTTTCATAAAAATAAAAAGGTATTCGCATTAAAGTAAGTGATGGTACATCTAAGAGGAGTGATTTCCTAAAGGTTTCTGCAACAAAGTAAAGTAAAAAATAAAAGAGATAAGTTAAAACTTAAAAGCAAAAGAAAATTGAACCATGTAAAATTCTAATGACAAGGCAACCATCGATATACATCACTTAAAATTTCAATGTTTCAAACATTTATATATCTAACACAAGGTCAAATGATGAACCAAGGCAACGTTGAATGACCAATTACACGTCCATCAATTTATAAACTCTATTTAGTCAAGTGGAAAGGTTAACCAAATTCATGCCACACTGAGAAATAAAAAAAAAAAAAATGATGAAACACAATGAGAGTTGTTTAACATAAATTGATAAACCAAAAAATGAAGATATGAAAATTGAAAAACCTGAAAAGCTAAATTTGTGAATGCTTGCTTTACCAGTAGAAGAATGTAGAGCCTCAGGGGTTAGTTCAAGATGAACCAGACATGAGATCTTTTCCCAAATTTGAGAGGTTACAAGTTCGACTTTCTTGATCCTCTTTATATTACGCTCCATAATCACTCTAGAATCAGGATCAACGTTTACCTCATTTACCATTCACAGATCATAGGAAAGTACTTAGAACTTAGAAGGTTTTTCGCGAAGTATTTTCTTTTGAAAAAAAAGGATAAAAAGATGTAAAACTTCAAAAAAACTTGCAAGTAGATCACCAAACATGTATCAACCTGCAAACTTAGCTGACAACATGCAACATTGTGCGAATTGTATACTCAAGTCCATGAGAGCCAAAAGTTGAAGTGTTTGGAAAGTGTTGAAGAGTTTAGAAAGTGTTACCATTTTAGTATTTTTAGGATATATCCTCCATATAAACCCAAAAATCCAAATTTTAAATTACACGTTTTATTAAAATTAAGTGCTAAGTTCTCCCTAAGGATGGTCAAAATGACATTTATTAAGCAAAGAAGCCATAGAAGCACTGGAAATAATGGTAAATGTATAAAGCATGCATACCTATGTTTTCCAGAGTCCAGACTCCACCCTAGTTAGAGGCTTACCAGAATTTGATCACCACAGAGTCATTAATTGGTCAAGTTTATGAGTTACAAGGTTCATGTATCTCCCCCATTCAAAGTGAGTACTATGGAGCAAGATAGATCTTCAATCCCTAGCCGAAGGATGAATAAATCTACCATCACTAACAGGGAAGGCATGTAAAACAATATTAAAATTGCCATCACCGAGGGGAAAAGAACTCCAACCTTGCCTTTAGGTGATAGCAATCAAAAAAGATGTAAACAATAGTAATTCTGATATCACTGAGGGGAATATGTGCAAACAATATTAACTACTATCACCAAAGGGAAAATAACTCCAGACCTTGCCTTCAGGTGCCAACAAGCAAACATATTCAGATTTCCAACCAACTCATCCCTGGTGCGTCACCAGTGTAAAGACAAACTTCCAAATTCCTACCAAAGCATCAACCAGTTTCCAAATAAGATTCAACGGTATTTGGGTATGTATTCAGTTTTAAGAAACCGACAAGGCTGGTAGGTAGTAGTGTTCTTTTCCCAGTATGTACAATTATTATTGGACAAACTTAAGCTTTGTCGTATTGGGTTTCAGGACTAAACTTCTGGCTAATTGTTATCATAATGAGATTGCAATGGGTAAATTGGACTATATCGAAAACCTCAAAATAGATTGTCGTAATCTTCACCATTCTTGGTGCTTGATAATATAAATACTGACCTTAGATTTGATGTGTAGGAGGTGCATGATAATATAAACATCGTTGCAAAATTCCTAATTAAAGTTCAGAAATTAGTCTGAAATTAAAAGATCTACACAAATCTAGACCTTTTTGATGTCAGCTGTGTTTGCGATATATGGAAACGTACTGAATAGTACACATTTAAAACAAGATAACACAGTAAAGATACACATTTTTGTGACATATGGAACCGTACTGAATGGTACACATTTAAGACAACACAACACAATAAAAATAAGAGAAGTTGTGATTACTTAAGGAATCAGCAAACATGTCACTTGGCAGAATCAAACAGTGGTGGGGCAAGAACAACACTCGACTTTAAGAGACCCCGCAAACTTCCGTTTGACAACTCTGCTCTAAAATGTAGGATTAACTTAAAATTTCGTTTTTTGCATACACCTAGCTATCCTACGACTAGTAGCAGATAGATTAATACTTTTTCCCTTGGCCAATTGGATGCCCCATTCTCCAATTGCAGATCAGTCCTCAAAATCTTATGTGAATTTTCTTAATTATGCAACACCTTATATTAAGATTCTTAACCATGATACAAAGGATTATAGTATTAACTGCGACAAATATTTCAAATTATAGTTTTGCATTCAATCCCAAATAAAAAGAAACAATAGATTGGGCACTCTCACAAAACGTGAAACGTACACATATATGACAAAGCTATTCGTGTTTAATCTATGGTCACTATTTTGAATCTGTACTAAGGTGACCTAAATATTAGGACAAGAATACAAAACATCAAAATATACAAATTTGTTACTTCTGCATATAATTAATAAAATTAGTTAAATTTTGGAGTAAGAGAGTAAACTGTTTCTGGTTAGTTGACTAAAACTGAGTTATAAGGAGTCGAAGTGAACTACTAACCATTTGGAAAGACTAAAAGTCTGTACAGAGGAAGCAGGGGAGGCAGTGATCCCATTGGATCAATGAAAATCAGGGACTTGATTATGCCTAGAGGCTTGGTCACGCCACAAATGGTGAGAAAGAGGAACTGGCAGTTTATCAAGGCCTTGAACTACTTAGGGCAGCGGGAATAAAATGTGTTACAGTGGTTCCACCATAGTAATTTGAAATTTGCAATGTTGAATGTCTCCACAAGATATTCGTCTTGTAGAGTTCACGCGAGTCTCGCTACACTCATTCATAGAGTTCAAGCAATGATAGGAGGATTTTGGGGAAATAACATGTGTAACAATGGTGGGGATTCCACCATTGTAATTTGAAATTTGCATTGTCGAATGTCTCCACAAGAAAATGTCTTGATCGACTCATTCATAGAGTTCAAGCAATGATAGGAGATTTTGAAAATTCCTATACACAATTCTCATCTGAGAAAGAAAAATATTATCAAAATTGACGTCTTTCAGGCCCTAAGAACTCTCCATTCAATCACAGATTCAAGGGCCAAACCCTCAATTCAATCGCAGATTTCATATAAAGTAATTAATGTGGAAAAAGTCTGCAAAAAATCAGGATTAAATTCTAAAATTGCGATTTTTTCAACAAAACTATTTAATCCTCCGTCTTTTTTGTGGACTTTTTCATAAACAAAAAATCGCAATTTATTCGTTATATGCCCAATTTTATCGGGAGTTGACCCAAAATGTCTGTTGTCTTAAGAGTTGAGACTCGGACAAAACTCAAGATTCAGGAGTTGATTCACTATTTTGATATGTGATGTAGCACTAGACTTTATATACATATTATATATTAGCTTTCTTTACATGTTTATGTGGAAATGCATTTATTTGATGTTGTGAATACTTTAGATGTTAAAAATAAATAAAAAATAAAAATGAATATTTTTGTGTTTTTTTTAATTTTTTTCTGACTTTTTTAACGAGTTTTTCAACTTTTGGACCCTTGCCATAATTCCGACTTCGACTTTTTCCACATTGATAATTCCGATAATTCCGACTTCAACTTTTTCCACATTGATATAAACTCAACTTTTGGACCCTTGCCGTAATTCCGACTTCGACTTTTTCCACATTGATATAAACATTTCGCGGCCAATATGGGGGTCTCAATTCAAGGGCGGAGTTGGGGACTAATTTGGGGGTCATTTTAAGAAGAGTATTTCATATAATGGCAGCGAGGGTTGCTCAGCCTTCTCTCCCGTCCCATGATATAACCTTACTATATACACAAGTATGCCAGTTATTTTAAGAAGAGTATTTCATATAAACGGCAACGAGTGCTACTCGGCCTTCTCTCCCATCCCATGATATAACCTTACTATATACACAAGTACGTCTTGTTGCCCCAAGTGTTAGACTGTTAGTTCAAGTACGCAAGTGAGAAATGGGAGTTAAAACCACTGCAGAGACCTTTACTTCAACATTCATACTCACTAACAATAGGATTTATTAACTGTATAATAATGAGGAACACTGTTGCGTGTGGTTTTATTTCCCAGTTCTTGGGTGTTGGGTTTATTGTATTAGCTAGCCCTTCAAGTCGGATTCCTCTGATAGAGATTGGGGTTTTGCATTGGTGATCTCTGTCAAGCAAGCTAGAAGTCTGGTGAATTCACCAGTCATTACATTATTGATTCAGCCAGAAAAGGGCATCAGTTTCAGATTGCACTCGAGGGGTCACACATTGAAGAAGAGCTATCTCAGTGCTGCTGTGACTTAGGTCCCATCATGGTTCATTGTCAGTCTAGCAGGGTGTGGTGTCTTGCGTGAATACGATGTTTATAAGGCTCAATGCGAATTGGCAAATGCATCCTGCAAATGAACCAGATGGCAGGGAGACTGGAAATACAAAGCAACGACAGAAAGTTGTGTTAGGGATCAGTGTGCAATTGAATCTGCCATCCAATTGTTGGCATCTAATGAATGGGAGCATGTTTTTGGAGCTTGTATGCATGCTCACAAGAGGAAATATAAGCGGGTGGAGACAAATTGGGTTTCCTGTATACTCTGGTCGTCGAATTACGGAAAATCTTTAGACCTCTACTCATTTCGGTCCAACATGTGCGAAGGAGTGACTTCAGAGATTTAGCACCCCTACAAGCCATCTGTAGAGTTTGTCGTGTTAGAGGCTAATAAATGGACTCGTTCGATGTGAATATGAGCTCAGTCAAGCATGCGGTGCAGACTCTTATGTTGGCACAAATGAAGAAGCCCCTTGAGGGCCAAATTCTCTGTAATCTTTTGTGCTAGTTATGTTGTGGTAGTTTTTTGGTTAAACAAGTATTTTAGGCAATATACACACCAAGTCTATAGGGATAGGTATGAGTAAGTTGGGCATAACAATTTTCAATAAAAAGATTCTATGAGTAGCACGCTGCAATTGTTTTCATTTTCATCTATAACTGTCATTCTTTTAAATTTAAATTATTAAAAAAAAGGGCGAAATTCTACTTAGAAATCTCTTAAAGCCGACAAGTTTATGGAGAAAGGTTGTTGATGTGATTAAAGGGGAAAAATGAATAGCTCGGTAGGTTAATCAACGAGTTTCATTAAAGGATTGTTCTACTTGTGCTCGCTTCAACAAGGTGGCCATATGAAGACGCTTACTTGTCTTATTTTACTCATTGCACAGAAAAAAGTTAATTGTAGTTCCAACTACATCATTAAAATCCATTAGAATACATCCATGTTAACCTGGGGAGGATCTGATAAGCACCTATGCCAAAAAATGAAAAAAAGAGCCCGACTGAGCAGCTAGGGTAATCCTAACCGTCACTCTCAGCTGCTGGAGGAATTTGCAATTTCCGTTTGCTAGCTCAGTTGCCGCCTTCCGCTCATTCAGGGACTCCTTTTCCATGACTGAGCAATTATTATGTTTGCAAGTGTCGTTTTTGTTGATTTGTGTTTTTTGTTGTGTCCTTACTGGTTGATGGCCGAGTTTTAAGAATTCGCCCGCAATTCAAAGTTGTTGATTTAAAGAGTTCTTTGCTTGGTGGTCTTTGACTGCCTCATGGTTCAGTGATTCACCTAAGTAGCTTTGTAAAAGGAGTCGACACAATTCCTTCTCTTAAATTGGAATTTTCTTCTGCGGTCAACAAGAATGTTAAAATTCTCAAGGAAAAAAGGGTTGATGTGTAAGGTTATCCGCCTTTGCCCTAATTATACTTCTATTTTAGAACGGATTTCTAACAATTAGGTAGATCATGAACTCATTGGTACTCAGTACTCTGGAAACAGATATCATGCTTTTATTGTGATATCATGCTTTTATTGTTGAATGTGAGGACAAAGATCTAATGTTCAGATCCGAGCCTTACATCATAGACTCCAGGAAAATGTTTCTCATCTATTTGACTTTGAATTTTAATCCTAACATAGAAATTTTCTACGCCTGCCGGGATCAAATTGTCATATCTTCCCCTTTTTTTTGGTATTTTTAAATCTATCGACAAATTGGCCTGCTATATTACTAGTTTACATTCTAAGGAATACAACTTCTCATGTGCCAAAATTTGTGTTAGAAATGTATTTTGCAAAACTCCCAAAAGTAATTTGACTTGCTATATTACTAGTTTATTGTCCAAGGAATACAACTTCTAGCATGCCAGAATTTGTGTTGAAATGTATTTTGCAAAACTCCCAAAGGTAATTTCGCTCACTTGGAGGGTCCAAGTCATCTTCAGGTTCTAGGTTATGAGCAAGTTCCTTTAAAATGTAATTTTTGCAATAAGTATGTGTTTTACAAAAGTTTGTCCAAATACTATAATATCTCAACTTCTTTCTATTTCATCGTCATCTTCTCAAATTAATAAATAGCAATGAACATTCAAATAAATTCCAAGGAAACACAAAAGGCCTCATTCTAATAGATTTGAGTCTCACCAACATTCTCCCTCCAGTAATAAATTTGGAATTTTGCACTCTACATAAGCAGAGGTCAAGGTTGAATGATTAATTCAATACCCCATTTCGATTAGGCAGTTCCATTCTCCCTCTAGAAATAGATTTGGAATTATGCACTCTATAGAAGCAGAAGTCAAGGTTGAATGATTAATTCAATATCCCATTTTGATCAGGCAGTTCTAGATCTAGTGCAATCAGAGATCATCAATTCACCTGTTGAGAAAGAGGTTTCACCTAAGGAAAGGACAAAAACGGTCTTTTAGAAAAGAAGTAAGAAGTAAAAAAGAAAAATATGTAATCTTTTTTGTTTTCAAATGTTCTAAAAATTAATCAATGTTATTAACCATTAATAAAATATAGAAAATATCAAAGTAAGAAATCTCCAAAATCTAGTGTCTTGATCTTCCTACAGATCTAGTAAAAAGATGGTTTCACTTAAATTCTAGAAATGTTTTATTTTTATATTACCTTGTGAAAGCAATTTGTAAGAATCTATTCATGTACTCAAAAAACAATGTATTTAATTTTCAGTAGATCTAGTCTTGAATCCCCTACTCTCTTTTTGTCAAGAAAAGTATGGTTTTTTTGTCCTCTTCCTTTTACATTTATTGAAGAATTTTTAACAACATGTTCTAATAACAATTTTTTTAATACAAAAATTGTAACCTTTATTCCTATATACTGCTTTAGCAACATGTTCTAGTAGCAATTTTTTATTTTATTTTTTTATTTTTTTATTTTTAATTCAAAAATTCTCATTACAAAAAAAAATCCAATATAAATAGAATTTAAAAAAAATATATCTATAAACTCAATTTTGATTTCTTGATAAATACATACTAAATTAAATTCACATGTATCTATTGATAAATAGATACCAAATTAGATTCACATGTATCTATTAAAACATTCTGATAAACAACCTTGGAAAACAAACAGCGTTACGCAGATACCTCACAGCGTTACGCAGATACCTCACTTCTACGAAGTACACATCTTATGGAATATATCGCTTCTATCTCATGAAGAGACGGTATCATATGCATATTTATGATCTTAATTACCTACACTTCAAAATAAAAATGTGGAGAAGTGGAAATAAAATCAACTATATTTTTATAGAGATAACGTGTTCCCAAGTGCGCATCGTTAATGTGAGAGCAAAATGTAATTCAAATTATTTAAATAGTTTTGAGATTCAATAATAAGAAAATATTAAAATAATTAAGATCCCTCGACTTAAATCCGTAGAGAGTTAAATTAAAAACCAGGAATCTAAACATAAACTTCTTTTAGAAAAAATCTAAAAAAACCGAATTTATTTAAAAATAAATATTTAAAATAATAGATTAAATAAAATTTATACAAGCAGAAATTATAAGTATATATAAATAAATAGAGGTGTTTTTAGTGATTTTTTGGATTTTTTTTTGTTTGGTCAAAAATTTTAAGGTGAAATTTTGATTTGTGCTATTTAAATTGGTTTTTAGAAAGACACTTCGATTGTTTAGAAGTTACCTATCAAAATTGTAATTTCAATAAATTCCTGTCAGATTTTAAGAAAATAAAACAAAAAAAATTCCAAAAAATCTCACTAAAAACTTACTTTATAAATAAATCACACAATAATCCATAATTATAAATATGAATCTGGTTGTTATGCGAGTTTTATGGGGTTTAGTCGGTATCATATTATAAATTTAAATAGGAATTGAGCCTGCGAGTCATGTGCAAGTTAAAATTAGTTTTACAATAACCTCTCACAATTCTGATAATAAGAAAAAGTTAATTCCACCTAAATTCAACTTAATTAAAAAAAAAAAAAATAACCTAAAATTATTTTAATTTTAAAAAATTAAATAATTTAAAAAACAGATTTAATTGGTTTCTTTAAACAAAATTCAAAATATAATATTGAAATCCGAAAGCAACACAACTCCAAGTAAACTTGAATTTCAGAAAATAAATAAAAGATAAAACAGCAAAAATCTAAAAAAAAATAAACAGGCAAAAACTCACATAAATCATTTTCGGTTAGCAGATCTAGGGATAAAATGAATAGTATAGGGGAAATCAAACTCAGAGTCAGTCGTTTATTTAAGTACTTAAAATGGTGAGCACATAAATATATTTATTTATGTAAAGAACTTTACAGTTGCAAGAACTGTGAGAAGTGTAAGAAGCAAGAACTGTGAGCAAGTGTAAGAAGTCTCAGAAGATGTGCCTACGGCCAGTCTCTTTCCTGCACCTCTAAGCCTAATGTTAATACTACGCTAGCCTTATAAATGCCTATTTGTCTACTTTTTGAAACCTCTAAGCCTAATGTTAATATTAAGCTAGTCTTATAATGCCTATTTGTCTACTTTTTGGGTGGGTCTCGCCGAAATGATCCTCCGGAATCCAGTTCCCCGTGGCCGGATCCCTCATCCAGAACCCTGTTCTCTTTGTATTCCCTCCGCCTCTGCTTGCTTTACTCCCCTCTGGAAACTCCCGCGCCACTACTTCCCGTGCTCTCATCGCTTCGGCCGCCGCTGCCGTATTTTGACTGCAGAATAAAAAACAACATACAACAGCTAAACCTCATTTCTTTGTGGTTATGCACTCTACAAAACCCTAAAAATACTGCCCTAATCTCACCAAGCAGAGGATTTATCCAAAAAATTATACAATATAGACTTCATTTTTGTTCTTTCTTAGAGAATACGGAACTGCATACCGGGCATGAGAAATTTTGATGACAGTCAGAAAGAAGTCGATACGCCATGTTGAAAACAAGACCAAAGCAATGAATAAAAAATCCGGAGACAAGACCGGCAATAGAGAAGAGGAGGGAGCGAGGATCAAACAGGGGCATGCGAACAGACTTTGCTGGGCTTCCTCTTCACCGCCGCCTTTTAATGTGAATTCTTTGCCATAACCCTGTGTAGGCAAAAATTAACCCCATTTAAACAAGCACATGTCGACTGAAACGAATGGTTCGCTGGCTTGCTGGGTCTGTCCGTCCCGCTTCATTAACTTTTTCGGTTTTGGATCAGTGTTGATCAACGATCACACTTCATTTAATCGTCTAACACTATAAATCTACGGTCAACAATAGAACACGTGGTGGCTGGGGCAATTCATTTCAAAGAGAAACACCTTACGGCGTAATTATATTTTACAATAACTTGATTATCCCATCGACCAAAATCTAAAACTCCTCTCCTCTCACTCCAGCCGTTGCTGGCTGAACACATATTTTCAGAGATCCTATATTTAAAAAATGGTTAGCATTCTGATAATATTGTTGACCTGCAGTGGTTCATTATAAATGTATAAGCATACAAATACAAAGATCATAAATAATAATATATCACTGTATTTTAAACGTCGCACCAATCCTTTCTAATGAAATACTAGAAATGCATATTGATGATTGATGACACGACAGATTAGGTCCATGTTATCTCCATGTTGGTTGTTTGAATATTCTTGTAGGTTGAATCCACCCCCTGCTGGTGTCGAGACTCAGAGATTTCGCAACTCAATTTCCATCGCAATCGTCACGTGGAATTTTAGTTTCGGACAGTTGCAGAATTGCATTCGCAAAACTTTGTATCGTGGCTACTGTTTTAAATTACCTCCATGACACTCCCGAAATGTTGGACGAACTCCAAACCATCACGGAGGCAGTGAGAAGGTGAATTCAAATTATACATACTGTGCAAATTGCCATTTGATTTATTCCAAATTTTCAGCATATTCCAATCATATATATCATGGGCCTATTATCTATTTCTATTATTTTAATTTATATTATTGTTTGTGCTATTTTCAGATGGAATTCCGAGATGACTTAAAAATTTCATTCATGTACCTACTCACTTAGAGTTACCTCATAGATCTTAATTTAAATTAAATAATATTTAAAGCTCCAGTCAAAGAGAATTGGCATTATGATGAAAACAATCTTTGAAATAAAACTCTCCACTGTTTTGATGGAAATGGAATTTAATAAGCCAGATTTAAATTTGTGTCATTATGATCAAAAGAATTTTTGGAAAAAAAACTCTCAACGGTGTTGGTGAGAATGGAATACAATCGGCAAGACTTAAATTTGTTTTAAATTACTAAACAAAATGAAGAGATGGGAAAAAATACCATATGGTAAATGGGATTTCCAGATATAGTTATATGGACACAAAGCCCATACAAAACAATAAAAAAAAAAAAAAAATGATTGTATAGATGTCCAACATATATTTAACAAGTATACCTCTGCATAGTCCACCGTTGCCCAAATATAGACAAAGTTGCACTTGTGGTCGTTAGCTCTCATTCCTTCCCACAAATGCAAGCCACCCACCACACCCACAATTGGCAACTAGTGGGCTACGATGCATCGTTGTGTAGGAGGTTCTATCTCAAAGGGTCTTCAATGCCACACATTGCAGGGCTTTCAATCTTGTGATGTTTAGTGAAAAAAACATTATTGGGATTAAGATGGACTAACGCTAGTTGTGGATTTTTTTGGTGTTGAAACGAATCACATTCCTATAATGATTCTATTACTCAAGATTTGCCTGGTGCTTCACATTTTGTTTCAATGCAGTGTCGTTATAGAATCTGGGAACCCGACCATTCGAAAGGCATTGTACAATAATTTGGAAAACAAGGAGATTCTCAGTCATGTTGAAAATAGCAACAAGAAATGCTAAAAATAGCATTGATATAGATAGCATTTCAGGATATATTCCAATTTTAATTTGTTCTTGAATTAAAATTCGAATTTAGTCTCACCAGCTGTTTGAAAAATAATTAATTAATTCATCTTGAGTTAATTAGTCGGTGAAATTCAAACATGAAGTCTTTGTGAAGACATGCAACAGTTATCCCTTTGATTGAGGAAGTTATCCCTTAATTAAGGAGATAAGGATGAGTTGTATTTGAGTTGTAATTAGTTAGCTCAGTGAACTGGGTTAAGTCCAATTAAATTAGTTCCAAATAGTTGGAAGAACTAATTGTGAGTTCAATCAATTAATGCATGTATGCATGCAACTAGTGTTCTCCAGATAACTGAATATTCTCTCATAAATAACTCATGCATGTCAGTTCAAACAAAGACCCAGTTGAGATTAAAGGCAGGGACAATGTACTATCAGTTGCTAGAATATCTCTTGCACGTAGAAGGAATTCATTCCTTGAGGATTGTGTTGTTTCTACAGAGGTCAGTGCAGTGTGTGAGGTGAGAATCACACAGGTTACAGCTGGAGGACCCAGGAGAAACTGCGCAAGGAAATAGGAGGCTTGGAGGACAGAGGAGAAGGCATATGTGTTGTCTATTATATCTATGAGCAGCAGTGAGGGATTGTACTGAGAGTTGGATAGATTGAGAGCTAAAGCTTTGTGTAATTTTGAGATATTTCCACTTGTATGATAATACAGATAGCGGGGTTTTTAGCTGAGGCTTTCCCCAAAGTATTCTTCCGTGTTTCATGTGTGATTGAATCTTCTTCTCTGTTATATGTGTTCTGTTTGATCTTGCTCAAAATCGATTAAGCTTCCGCAAGTTTGATTGTAGAAGTAGATTAAGTATTTTGCTTTAGTACATTGCATAATCAGTTTAATCTACATTGAGAATTTCTACATGGTATCAGAGCAAAGGTGATCAAAGCGGAGAACAATATACAAAGAAGGGAGAAGTTTGAACTTTGAAGTTCTTGATTGTAGGTACAAAAGTGATTTCTTATCACATCTCAAAGTTCACCAATGGCATTCAATGGCTTGAGACTCAAGTATGCCCTGGATGGCAGCGCGAATTACATAGCATGGAAGGATCGCATGGAAGCGGTATTAGAGGAAAATGGTTTGAAGGACTTCATTGATCAAGAAGTCCCCAAGCCAGCAGCAGCTAATGCCCAAGAATTGGCGGAATGGAAGAAATGTGTGGTGACAGTGAGGAGGATTCTTCTAGAGGGAGTTCGAGACCATATTGTTTCGAGTCTCCATGGGAAGGAGACTTCGTTTTCAATGTGGAAGACATTGAAGGATCTATATCAGAACAACAGCGACCAGAGGAAGTTGGTGCTGAAGGACAAGCTTCGGAAAATCAAGTGTGAAAATGGTGACACGATCTCTACATATCTGAACAAGCTCACCAACTGCAGAGATGAGCTTGGAAGTGTAGGAATCACGATAGTTGATGATGATATGGTGCGTCTTGCTCTCCTCGGTCTTCCTAAGAGCTGGCATTGCTACCAGGACTCACTAAATGGAAGAGAGAAACTACTAGATTAGGAACGACTATGGTCGGATCTTATGCAGGAGGAGATCAGGAGAAGCACCAGAGATGGTTCTTCATCTAAGCATGATGATGAAGAAAATCTAGCCTTAGCAAGTAAGGCGAGGAAAGGGAAAGGGAAGGCTTCCCATTCCAAATCGAGTTCTTCTCATGGGGGGAAGAAGATTGACAAATCTAAAGTGAGATGCTTTAATTGTCATGAGATGGGACATTATGCAACTAATTGTCCATTGAAGAAATCCAAGAAAGGATCCTCGAAAGGATCAGATGGTGAGGCACTGGCCTCACAGTTCGAATTGGATTTTACCCTCATCGCATGCATGGTTTCATCAATGATGGGTTGTGTTTGGTACCTAGACAGTGGAGCCTCATTCCACATGACCGACGATAAGAGTCTATTCAGTACCTTGGAGGAGAAAGACCTCCAGATGCACATAGAGATGGGCGATGATGGAAAGTACTGTGTTTCAGGTGAAGGTACGGTTGTGTTTCAGAGGGAGCATGGAGCTCCTCTCACCCTGACTGATGTAAAGTATGTGCCTGGACTGAAGAAAAACTTGGTATCGGTCGTGATGTTGGAAGACAAAGGCTATGATGTAGTCTTCAGTAAAGGAAAGGTGTTCTTGAGACACATAGCCACGGGTCAGACCAAGAGGATTGGGATTCAAGTGAAGAATCTCTACAAGTTGGAGGTAGATGATTGTGCTACATTGAGTTCCAAAGCAGAATTGGTGCAAAGCCAAGATATTGGCGAGTTATGGCATAGATGGATGGGCCACTTGCATCATGGGGCCTCGAAGATAATGCTGCAGATTTCTACCAGACTTCCCAAAGGTAAACTTGAGCAAGTGGACACATGCAAAGGTTGTATCTTGGGTAAGTATGCAAAATATTCATTTCATGATCGAGACAGTCGAGTTGAAGCAACCTTGGAGCGAGTTCATACAGATGTGTGTGGACCATTCTCGACAGCCTCCACCGCTAAACAAAGGTATTATGTGATTTTCATTGATAATTTTTCTCGTAGATGTTGGATCTATTTCATGCAGAAGAAGGATCAAACCTTCTCAAAGTTTTGTGGGTTCAAAGCTTTGGTTGAGTAAGAATCAGGAAAGAAGATCAGGGCCTTGTGAAGCGACAACGGTGGAGAGTATGTCTCTCAAGAGTTTAAGGAATTTTGTGCTGCAGAAGGAATTAAACGGGAGTTGACGACACCTCATAACCCACAACAGAATGGGGTGGCCGAAAGGAAGAACAAAACGATTGTGCGGGTAGCTCAGGCGATGCTACAAGACCAAGGCCTACCACTTCATTTGTGGGCTGAGGCATGCAACATAATGGTTTACTTGCATAATAGAAGCCCACATCGCATACTTGGGATGAAGACACCAGAGGAAGCTTTCTCCGGGAAGAGACCAGATGTGGGTCACTTCAAGATCTTTGGCCCATCAGTTTATTGCCATGTGACCAAGGATGCCCAGAAAAAACTTGATCCGACATCTGAGTTGGGGATAATTGTGGGGTACACTAATACACCCCACAACTATCGGGTGGATTTGCCTACCAGTCAGAGGACAGTGGTTTGCAAAGATCTTAAGTTCGATGAGTTGAAGGCCATGCGATTTTCCCTTGAGAGGGAGCTCAAGTTGCAGGCAGAGGAGGAACTTTTGGCTCCTAAGGAGGAGCCTCAGACTGATGCGGAGCAGCCACATGCAGAGCTTTCAGGAGTGGAGACATCCACTCATGTAGAGTCTTCTAGAGATGGGCGGAAGCGCACGAGAGAAGATGAAAGATTGTTGTCAGATGCGAGATAGAATGTGGGAGAGCCATCTTCTCAGTGCACACAGAGGAGGTCACCTGAGCGGTACACTGGTTACATGGCCCTTGTTGGGGAATGTGTAGAGACTGAACCATATTCCTTTGAGGAAGCAGTGCAGAAGCCGGTTTGGGTTGATGCTATGGTGGAGGAGTATGACTTCATAGTTCGGAACAGTGTTTGGGATGTTGTTCCAAGACCAGAGAACAAGTCAGTTGTGAGTTCCCGTTGGCTTTACAAGGTAAAGCAAGCTGTTGATGGTTGTGTGGAGAAACATAAGGCAAGGTTTGTTGCCCGTGGTTTCCACAGGTTGAGGGGATCGACTATGATGAGACTTTTGCTCCTGTAGCAATGTACTCATCTATTAGATCGATGTTGGCACTATCACCATAGATGGGTTGTAAGATCCATCAAATGGATGTGAACACTGCATTCCTCAATGGCAAGATTGAGGAAGAGGTGTACATAGAGCAACCGAAAGGATTTGAGACCTTCGATCGCGAGTCGCATGTGTGCCGACTCAAGAGAGCTTTGTACGAGCTTAAGCAAGCACCTCGTGCTTGGTACACCACGATCGACAACTACTTCACCGGGTTGGGCTTCACAAAGAGTGAAGCAGATGCGGACTTGTACCACATCATGGTGGAAGGTAAGCAGTTGATCATTGTTCTTTATGTTGATGATCTTATATTGACATGTGATGATCAGTTGATCATGTCTTGAAAGGAGGACCTTGCAAGAGAATTCGAGATGAAAGACATGGGTCTCATGCACTACTTTCTAGGCATGGAAGTGTGGTAGAAGGATGGGGAAGTGTTTGTGTCTCAAGGCAAGTATGCCAATGAGATACTGAGGAGATTCCACATGGAGAAGTGCAAGCACATGTAAACTCCTCTAGAAGGTAACTGGAGGAAGGAGAATGCTACTTTAGGAGAAGTAGTAGAAGCTACTGTGTATAGGTAGCTTGTGGGTTCACTGATGTACTTAGTGAGCACACAACCAGATTTGTGTTATGCGGTGAACCAGCTGAGTCAAGCTATGCTTCAGCCTACCAAGCTGTTTTGGAAGGCAGCGAAGCAAGTTTCGAGATACCTCAAAGCCACATCTTAGTTTGGATTATGGTACAGACGGTCAGAGGGAGTGAAGCTAAAGGGCTTCACAGATGCAGATTGGGCAGGGAGTCCATCAGATCGGAAGAGCACATCAAGAGGAATTTTCAACCTTGGTTCAGTTGCAATGTCTTGGTATAGCAGGACATAGAGGTCATTTGCACTTAGCTCAGCAGAGGCTAAATACATGGTTGCAAGTCAGGCAACATGTGAGGCCATTTGGATGCGGAAAATTCTAGTTGGTTTGTTTGATTAAAGGATGCATCCAATTGTGATCTATTGTGATAATCAGAGTTGTATCAAACTCTCTGAGAATCAAGTATTTCATGACAGGTCCAAGCATATCGACATTCGGTATCATTATCTCAGAGACTATGTGGCGAGGAGGATCATGTTGTTGCAGTATATTTCGACCGAGGAGCAAGATGCTGACATTTTGACTAAGGCATTGTCAAAGTGTAAATTCGAGTTCCATAGAGACATGATCGGGGTGGTAGATAATCCCTTTCTTATTGAGAGGGAGTGTTGAAAATAACAACAAGAAATACTAAAAATAGAAATGCTAAAAATAGCACTGCTATAGATAACATTTCAAGATATATTCCAATTTTAATTTGTCCTTGAATTAAAATTGAGAATTAAAATTCAAATTTAGTCTCACCAGCTGTTTGAAAAATAATTAATTAATTCATCTTGAGTTAATTAGTTGGTGAAATTCAAACATGAAGCCTTTGTGAAGACATGCAACAGTTATCCCTTTGATTGAGGAAGTTATCCCTTAATTAAGAAGATAAGGATGAGTTGTATTTGAGTTGTAATTAGTTAGCCCAGTTAACTGAGTTAAGTCCAGTTAAATTAGTTCCAAACAGTTGGAGGAAGTAATTGTGAGTTCAGTCAGTTAATGCATGCATGCATGCAACTAATGTTCTCGAGATAACTAAATATTCTCTCATAAATAACTCATGCATGTCAGTCCAGACAAAGACCCAGTTGAGATTAAAGGCAGGGACAGTGTACTATCAGTTGCTAGAATATTCTCATGTGAATATCTCTTGCATGCAGAAGGAATTCATTCCTTGAGGATTGCACAGTTTCTACAGAGGTAAGTGCACTGTGTGAGGTGAGAATTACACAGGTTACAGCTGGAGGACCCAAGAGAAACTGCGCAAGGAAATAGGAGGCTTGGAGGACAGAGGAGAAAGCATATGTGTTGTCTATTCTGTCTATGAGCAACAATGAGGGATTGTACTGAGAGCTGGATAGCTTGAGAGCTAAATCTTTGTGTAATCCTGAGATATTTCCACTTGTATGATAATACAGATAGCGGGGTTTTTAGCTGAGGGTTTCCCCAAAGTATTCTTATGTGTTTCATGTGTGATTGAATCTTCTTCTCTGTTATATGTGTTCTGTTTGATCTTGCTCAAAATCGATTAAGCTTCTGCAAATTTGATTGTAGAAGTATATTAAGTATTTTGCTTTAGTACATTGCATAATTAGTTTAATCTATAGTGAGAATTTCTACAAGTCACTAGGAGGAAAAAATGCTTGTTGGGTCTGGAGTCATATACAGTGCCAGGGAGGCTTCGTCACAGGAATTTCGATGCAGAATCTCGGTTTTGGAGGTAAGCTTCCTAAAAATCTCAACCAACTCAAATATTCAACTACCACGTCCCTGCAACATAATGGATTCACTGGAATGCTCTGTAGTCTCAATAGGCTTCCGAATTTGCAAATGGCCTTTCTAAACACCAATGAATTCAATAACATCTAGGATTTTTTTTTTCATAAACTTGACAAGTTTAAGTAGGATATATTTAAACAACAATTTGCTGAACAAATCCACTGGTTGGAGATTAGGTAATGATATATTGGGTTCCCAAATAATCACAAACTTGTCACTCTATAACACCAGCCTTAAGAGGGAAATTCCCTCATTTTTGGGGAGCTTGGGAAGCTTGTAGGTTCTCATTCTTCCCTATAATTATCTATTATCTAGGGGGGCTATTCCTAGTAACCTTACTGACACAAATTTGCAAGTATTCATTGTTAATAGCCAGCAATGCACCTCGCAACCGAATGTTGGTGTGGATGTGATTACAGGGATTATAACCCCGACTTAGGCTTGGTTGCATTCCAATAATTTTCCTAGAAAAATCCTTGAGGGCTTTGCTAATGCAAAGGGATTTCAAGAGGTTTTCTTGAGTAACAATCAACTTATTGGGTCTGTGCACCCACCCTCTTCAATCAATTCCAAACTGTACAACATCTAGCAACTTGTCATATCCCTCGCAAAGCACAACCCAATTCAATAAAATTGGGAACAAACTTAATAAATTATATATGAACAAGGATGATTAATGGTCAACATGGCTAGTTGGTTTACACTGTTGGCTTATTTTTCTTTCTGCCACATTAACAAAATAAAGCAAGAACATTATGAAGCTCCAACACTATAGCAAAGGGGTCGTTGATATTGATAGAGAGAGTTGGAATCTAGTTGGTTGGCTCTCTCATTTCTTTTTCCAAGGTTCAACCTCATTTGCTTTTAAAATAGCCCAAAAGGCCTGCCCACTCATAGTAGTTAGTGACAGATTGGTTTGAGACAATTCCTTCATTCCTCGACTCACAGTAGTTAGTGACAAATTGGTTTTGTGGATTGATGTTTGCATAAATTTTATTTCTATTTGTTCAAATCCATAAAATACCATTACAAAAACCAAGAAGCAAATTCATCAATATGCATTTGTCTAAGAATTTTTCTCATAATGTACCCTGCACTTGAGACTGCCTGTTAAATTGAGCTTGCAGTATCGTGATTTTTTTTTTCTTGGGGGTTTGTTGGTTCTTGGACAAATTAGACGTTCTTGATCTTCAGTATATTGGAACCTTGATATCTGAAATAAAAGTGCAGCAATCCATGGCGGAGCCGTGGGGTGCTAGGAGAAAGGGAAAACTCATATGAGAGGAGTTGGCAGTTCTAGTCTCGGTTATCTGCGCAACAGTGATGATAGTGCAGTGGTTCCAAAGGGTATCCAATGTTGTTATGTCTGAGGCATTAGTAGTAGCAGAGAAAAGGAAAACTCATACGAGAGGAGTTGGCGATTATGGTCTCGGTTATCCGCACGACAGTGGTGATAGTGAAATGGTTCCAAAGGGCGTCCAATATTGTTTTGTATGAGGTATTGGTAGTAGCAGCAACTTGATCGGCAATGATTTTCCACATGTCAAATTTTGATGGGATGGACAACAACGAAAATGGAGCCATGGGATTGGCTGGGTTGAACAATGTTTGCCCAGCTAACTCCATAAAGGGAAACCTTCGGTGTAAAAATACTAAAAAAACAATTAAAAAAGAACCCAAGTGTCATCTAATCTTGTAATAAATTTTTCTAGTTATCAAGGATACATTTCATATCGATCTAAAACTCTATTGATTTTTCAATCATTCAATTTGATTTTTAAATACAAAAGCCCTTAAACATATTGTTTATCATAATACACATATGGTAAATAATGATAAAACTATGGTTATCCAACATTTTGATTATTTTATTTTGATTTTAGAATACAAACTTCTATGATTCATAATGTTAAGAGAGAATACTTCCGGTAAATGACATTGCAATTTTTGTTGTCAATGTGTTTCAAACCACTATGAATGGTTCATCATCAGGACTTGGATTTAGAATTGGTCAAATCCTTAATACTATTATTTTCATATATAAATCTTAAATAAAGCTAAATTATATTCATCTTAGACATTTTTCCTATTATTTTAATCAAAAAACAAAATTTGTTAATTATAAAATTGATTTATTCTCAAAATATATTGAAAAGAATGTTTTAATTTATTTTTATTTCATAATATTAATTATTAAAAATTAAACTTATTTAATCTAATAACAAACGTTTTCATCGGCAGAGCTCTAAAAACCCTTGTGATGGTTAGGGTTTTGCTCTAGTTGGCTGATCTATGCTTAGATCGAGTGGATTTCTTTGCAGATGTTTCTAACAATCTGATCAATAGTGAATCTCAGTGATTCAACGATGAAGACAATTTATTTTGCAGGAATGGTTGTTGGACAAGCAAGCTCTTCTTCGATTTCATATGGTTCCATTATGAAACCTGGATCTATCCTCCCAATAATTCAAGAATTTCCTCCCCTCAATGTTCCTTTGGAGGAGGAAGCTTTTAGTAGTGAGAAGTTTTTTTCGAAGAAAGGTTTGATTTGCAAGTTTAATAGACTTTCGCAGCGACTCATGGATCTACATAAATAGATCTCTAAGACATGGGAACCTTGTTTAACGAATGATTTAAAATTTATCCCATGGCTCGGGGGTCTTTCATTGTTGTTTTCAACAATATTGAGGACAAGAAGGCCATTTGTGAATATGGGTCGTGGTTATGGGATAGTCTCAGCCTCTTCATGCAACCCTAGCCTCCCATCTTTGATCTAGTAACGCCATCAATCTCCACAGCTCCAATTTGGGTAAGGCCTCTGAACCTACCCTTGCAATCTTTGGAATCTCTAATCATTATCCTTTATTGGGAATGCTCTTGGAAAGTTTTGGTGCCACATGTAATCACCCCTCCCACATTAATTACCCATATTCACAAGGTCATGAGGGTAAACATGAGACGAGTGTCACTATGACGTGACCTGACCTCCCAATTCTAGCTAAGGAAGCAGGGCCTACAAATTAACCATAAACTGACATCCTACAGGGATTGCAGATCACCAAGGCGCTGAAGAAACACCCCAGGTGGCCAATCCATGAGTTGTAACCTTGTTTCACTGACCTAGACCCACAACCGCACCCTTGAAACTGCTTCCATGTGGTTATAAGGCTATAACCGCACTCATAGTCTTGCCTCCATGCGATTATAGCCTAAACTCTTTGATTCTAAGCATGCGGTCCCAAGATTTGTGCCACCTTTTTAGGCTAGACTCCATACCACTACTCGGAATTGCCTGAAACTTTCCAGAATTCAATCAAAGGTACTAATGATGCTAGTCAATCAAAAATCAAGCAAGAACTTGACCCAAATATTCCTAATCCATAACAAACATTTCGTCAAACATAGAGCAAACATGTAAGATACAGGTCATGAATGCATATATGATCATAATTTGATAGTCTTCATCTGAGAATCACCAAGAAGGCTCTATCCCCTCTCTAACTAGTTGTAATAACACATGTTAGTCCATGCATTCATCAACCGTTTGATAACTTAACAAAACATGACAAGAGCTATAGATAACATACATTGTGTTAAAAGAAAATAACCAGCATAGAAACCATGGAAACTCAGCCATAACATCACCAACATAATCACTACAATTATACATGAATCGCAGTAGAAAAATAACTCTTATTAACATATGAAAATGCCAACCAAGTCAGGTACTTCCACATACCACCCGACCATAGATTGGGCTGAACCAAATCTCTCTTTCATCCAATCACCCCTGCACCATATTCCAAGCATGGATGTGGGATCATGTGCATTAAAAAAAAACAAAACCAAGCTAGGGCTTCTAGAGGCCAAACCACCTCAACCCTCCTCCACAGTGATTCCACCTCTATGGTCCGGAAATCACTAACATCAACCAGACTGGTCTCTACCCAGGTTGTCCAATGCTCCAGGAACTAGTAACTCAACCCACATCCTTACAGGGCTCTAGAGCGTTTGTCAAACCTGACTTAAGGGACTAGTAACTCAACCCACCAAGGGCTCTAGAGCATTTGTCCCAACCTCAGCTCCAAGACTAATAACTCAACACAAGTTGTTCCAAGGACTTCATAGCATTTGTTCCAACCCACATCCATCGGGAACCTTAGCACCAATCAGAAAAATAACAAATGGAAAACCCACAACACCATGGTTATCTAGGAAATGGCAAGGCAAGGCTAAAACCATTGTCACTCTAGGCAAATCTCCATGTCAATGACAACACATGACTAGAAAATCGCATGCATATACCATGCATCCAGAAATCAACAAGGAAATCACACATGCAACCTATTACCTGCAAAGAAATCCGGTTATAAGTACTGATCCAAATGTTTCCTTGCGCTTTCCTGCTTTCCTTTGCCTTCTTTTTCCAATCCAAGTGAATGCTCAAGTGCTCCAAGATTTCTCTAAGTGTGTAGGAGCATGAGAGAATGAAGTGAGAGCTCTAAATTCAAACTGACAATAGCTAGCAACTGATCCATAGAAGCCTTTTTTTTTATCGTTGAGGCTTCTATTTTCTTCATTTTCCTTCATTTTTCCTCTAATTTCCCTTACATGCAAATATGTGCCTCTTCACCTTCCTTTTCTCACATTTTCCTTTATTTTCATAATTAAATGCCAATTATTTACTCTTTGCCTTTTCCAATTTCCATAGCCATTAATTAAACCAAAAGTGATCCCAACTATAATATTTGTCTAACATTTAGCTTGGAATACGTGTCCCTTAGCCTTGGTCTTATATTTTTTTACATGGAAAATCAATCAGGGGTTCTTACAAACCTCTCCCCTTAGGTGAACATCGTCCTCGGTGTTCTATGACATCTATGACTAGAAAATCATTGAAAACAAAACATACTACCTATGGAGCTTTATAACCCAGCTTGTTGCAGCATTTACAATGAGGATTATTGAAAACATGATAATCATATCGTTTACTAGAGATTTATAACACAACTCATTATTGTATTTACAATAACAACCACATATATTTATGCACATTTGCTTCAACCAAAAAATAATCATAATGTCTATGGAGATTTATAAACACAACACAACTCAATACAATATTTACAATAGTGTACTCGTAAACATATGCTCATTTACTTTAACCAACAAATAAAAGGATACGATGCCCACATCAGTCAGTAAGGGAATCTAGAGGCTCACACATCCACCCGCAAAAGTAGTACCAGGATTTACCTCCTTCCTAGGAAGTCCATAATCCACTGCCAAAGTCAAACCTGCATCCAATGTCCAGCGTTATGATCCTTGCACTACTTGTTCTCTTAGTGAATAGTTATCGGCTCATTGTTTCAGAGCATAATCCCAATGTGCTTCTAATTCCATCTAGAAATGTTAATGACCAAAACAAGTTCATTCGCCAGCCTTCCCTTTTCTGCTACACAATTCCTCGGGCAATATGGTCATCCCCTTTTGTGCAGTCACGCACCTTCCAAGTTTCATTGGTATCCCCTTCTCTGCTACATAGTCCTTCGACGATCCATCCCTTGGCAAGGTCTCCTCGCATCAAAAGGTCCAAAGACCAAGGCATATCCCTTCCTTAAAACCATCATACCAGTCATAGCATGCTCATTGAAATCAATGGACATTATTGGGTATAGGTTTCCCACAATGGCCCTACTCATGAATGCTTTACCATCATACTATTGAATGTTCCATTTCCTTTCACTATTATTGCTAACATTCTTGCAGCGAGTGCGAACCACCTAAACCAGGCATTTTCGACCACCCAAACTAGGCATTTTCCATGCTTTCTTTTACCAAGCACATAGTTTCCATTAGATTCAAAAAAATAAAAAATAAAAATAAATAAATAAATAAATATCAAACCAGACCCCATTAGCAGCCCGTCAATAAGGTACATTTGCAAATTTGTTTACTTCTTGTCACAACAAGTCAAACTAGCTTATTGATCAAATCATCATGTATAAGAATATCACATTCATTTAGCTCAAATGCAACCATCATAACTCAGAATCATATATCATGTGAATATTAAAAACTAAAATAAAATATCGATACATATTTTTCAATTGGTGCTTTGCTTGTATCTTTGTTCTTTATCCTTTCCATACACACACCAGATCAGTTGCCACACCCGGCAAGCTCCCAGTGCAATCTCCTCAATTCAATCATGTACACATACACACAGTGTACATCACAACACATACACCTACACACAGTGTACAACACAACACAATACATATACCTACACCCAATGTACAACACAATACATACTCCTACACCTGGTGTACAATCACAACACATACACCTAAACCCAGTGCACAACACAACACATACACCTACACCCGGTGTACAACACAATGCATATACGTACACAAAGTACAACACAATGAATACACATGTCACAATACAACGTCTATACACTACATGTAACATAGTACAACATGTACGACATGTACACAATACCGCGTGTACGACATGTGCACATCACCACATGTACAACATGTACACAACACCACGTCTTTGAAAATTCTCATTGATATACGAATAGGAAGAGTCATATGGTTTCCCATCTCAGAAACTAATAAATTAAACAATTCTAAAAGGAAGAGAAAGATACAACCGCTTGTAGACATAATCTTGTAGTAAAGAGAACCATGTTTCTTTTGCAAAAGTGCACTATATAAATATATGACCCACATATTCTAGTTTTGGTTTACAAAGAATACACAGGTTAGGACCCATGTTATACATGTAGTGTTGTGTACATGTTGTACATGTGGTATTGTGTACATGTTGTACATGTTGTGTTATGTATATGTGGTACTGTGTTACGTGTATTGTGTAGTCGTTGTATTGTGACATGTGTATTGGTTGTGTTGTACTTTGTGTACGTATATGCATGGTGTTGTACACCGAGTGTAGGTGTATGTGTTGTGTTGTATGCGGGGCGTAGGTGTATGTGTTGTGATTGCACACCAGGTGTAGGAATATGTGTTCTATTGTACACCATGTGTAGGTGTATGTATTATATGGTGTTGTATGTTGTGTGTGGGTGTATGTGTTATGATGTACATTGTGTGTATGTGTACATGATTGAAGAGAGGAGAAGTCATTGTGTGTTAGCTGGGTGTGGCAACCGATTCGGTGTGTATACGGAAAGGATAAATAACAAAGGCAAATCAAAGAACTGATTGAAAGATAAGTATCAATATTTTATTTCATTTTTTAATTATGCACATTATCTATGATTCTGAGTTAATATGGTTGCATTTGAGCTAACCGAATGTGATATGCTTATACATGAAGATTTGATTGAAAAGCTAGTTCGACTCGTTGTGGCAGGAAGCAAACAAAATTGCAAGTGTACCTTATTGACGGGCCACCAATGAGGTATGATTTGAATTTATTTTGATTCCCTTTGAATCTAATGGCAACTATGTGCTTGGTACAGGAAAACATGGAAAATTCATGGTTTGGGTGGTTGAAAATGCCTGATTCGGGTGGTTGGAACTAGCTGCAAGAATTATAGCAGCAACAATGAAAGGAATTGGAACATGCAATAGTATGATGGTAAAGCATTCAAGAGCAGGGCAATTTTGCGACACTAGTACCCAATAGTGTTCATTGATTTCCATGAGTATTCTATGATCGGTATGATGGTTTTAAAGTAGGGATATGCCTTGGTATTTTGACCTTCTGATGTGAGGAAACCTTGCTAAGGGATGGATCACTCGAGGGATTGTGTAGCAGAGAAGGGGATGTCACTTGGATGGTGTGTGACTGCATGGAAGGGGGTGACCGGATTGCCTAAGGGACTATGTAGCAGAGAAGGGAAGGTCGAGGAATGAATTTGTTTTGGTCATTAGCATTTACAGATGGAATAAGAAGAACATTGGAAGTGTGCCCTGGAATAATGAGACAATCACTCTTCACTGAGAGAACAAGTAGCTCAAGGATCGTAGCACTGGACATTGGATGCAGGTTTGACTTTGGCAGTGGATTATGAACTTCTTGGGAAAGAGGTGAATCCCGGTACTACTTTTGAGGGTGGAGGTGTGAGCCTCTGGATTCCCTTGTTGACTAATGTGGGCACCATATCCTTTTATTTATTGCTTAAAGAAAATGTGAATACATATATGTGTATATTATTGTAAATATTGTATTGAGTTGTGCTTATAAAGCTTCATAGAAAGTATGATTATTTGTTGGTTGAAGAAATGTGCATACATATATGTGGTTGTTATTGTAAATACCATAAGGAGTTGTGTTATAAAGCTCCAATAAACAATATTATTGTCATGTTTTCAATAATGGTCATTGTAAATGTTGCAACGAGTTAGGTTATAAAGCTCCATAGGAAATATGTTTTGTTTTCAGTGGTTTGTTGGTCATAGGTTTCATAGAACACTGGTGTAACACCCTCCTCCCACATCTACCCAAGTAACTGGCCAATCGGGGTAAACATGTGACGAGAAGTTACTATGATATGATTCAACCTCCTAAGCCACTTTAAGGAAGTGGAACCGATAGAAACATACCATACAGACCTTCAACATTAGCAATAGGACTCTTAGGAACCATCCCAACCTTTCTACTAACTAACACCTGAGTCCCATTAATTTTTTAAGCTATTAAACCTCTAGACACTCCCATGTTATGGGAATGCTAGTGTCTAGAGAGCTCTTGACGCTCCCACAAGCCTGTGTGCCTGCATCCAGGGACTATTTCCAGCAGACCTATGCTAGACCCTGGGGAATTTAAGGCACTATTCAAGCCTAGAATTCTGGTCATTGCCCAGAACTTGTTGTAACTTTTGGAGTCCATTAAACACATGATGACAAGACGAATAAACCAAAAAATAACTCCAGGACTAGGCCTGACCATCCCCAACCAAGACTGACATTATGTCAAACACTTGGCATCAATGCAATCTATAGGTGTAAACAACAAATCTAAGCATAGGGGTCTCATACTTATCTGAGATTCACTATGAGGCATTGTTTCCTTATCACTTTGGTTGCAGTTTCATCCATTATGCCATAGATACATTGTTCACACATATACAGGTAAAAACACAATGGGATCCATACATAACCACTATCATAATACATATTCATAACTACCATAATAACAACAGAAATACCAAGGAAACAACAACCATATAATCCACATATAAACCAGTATAATACTCATGAGATAACAAGGAGAAATAACCTCATAGTAATGATGCAAAGCCAACTTGGTATGGGACTACTAGGTTCCACCCGGCTGTATAATGGTGTAGCCAAATCTCTCTTCAACCATTCACCCCCGTGCCATAGTCCAAGCATGAATGTGGGATCTCATATAACACATCAATCCAAAACCATCCAGGGCTTGCAATGGCCAACCACCTCAACCCATCAAACAATGATTCCACCTCACAGTCAGACATCACAAAACCATTACCATATTAGTCTCTATCCAAGCCTTCCAGGGCTCTAGAGAATTTGTTCCAACCAAGGCTCTAGGACTAGTAACTCAACCCACAACTGCTATCGGGCTCCAGAGTGTTTGTCCAGCCAAGGCTCCAAGAGTAGTAACTCAACCCACCAACGGTTCCAGAGCGTTTGTCCAACCAAGTCTCCAGGACTAATAACTCAACCCAATCTATTACAAGGCTCTAGAGCGTTTGTCCAACCAAGGCTCTAGGAACTAGTAACTCAACCCAAGCTAAGGAAACATGAAAACCAACCAAAAAACAAAGCAAATGAACCCACAACACCATGACAATCTAGGAAATGGCAAGGCTAGGAAAATCCACTTTCAATCCAGGAAATCCTCCATGTCAGTGATAGATCATGGCCAATAAACCACATGCATGTGCCATGCATGCTAAAACTAGTGAGGAAAACATACATGCAACTCGGTACCTGCAAGAAAAACCCGTTATAGTTGCTGATCTCGAAGTCCACTTGCACTTTCCTACTCTTCCTTTGCCTTCTTGCTCCAAAACTCCAAGCATGCCACACTCTCCAAGAGTGCTCCAAGGAAACTCTAAGTGTGCAAGAGTATGAGAGAGAGAGACTATAGAGAGAGCTCCAAAACTGAACTGACCAAGCTTACCCACTGACCCTCAAAAGCTTTTTTATTAATGAAACCTCTATTTTTTTCATTTTGCATTACTTTCCTTCTATTTCCTCCTCACATGAAACATGTGACCTTTCACCTTCCTTTTCTCCTAATTTCCAATATTTTCATAAATAAAATGCCAATTAATTCCACTTTGCCTTTCCAAAGCCTTTGTCATTGCCTTTGCCAATTTCCTTAGCCATAACAAACTGAATGAACACTCGCTAGGATGTTTTTCCCACCATTCATCTTGGAATACGCATCCCATGACTGTGGTCTTATATATTTTTACATGAATTTTTAACCAGGGTTGTTACAAAACCCTCCCCCTTGAGGGAACACCATCCTCGGTGTTCAATGAAACCTATAACCAACAAGACTGTTGAAAACAAAACATACTACCCATGGAGCTTTATAACACAACTCTTTGCAGTATTTACAATGACCCTCTGTTAAAACATGACAAACATACAATTTACCGGAGCTTTATAACATGACTCATTATGATATTTACAATAATAACCACATATACACACATACACATTTGCTTCACCCAACAAATAATCATACTGTATATGGAGCTTTATAAATCCAGCTCGATACTTTATTTACAATAATATACACATATACACATATGCACATTTTCTTAACCAACAAATAAAAAGGATATGATGCTTGCATCCACAACAAGGGAATCCAGATGCTCACACATCCACCCTCAAAAGTGGTACCAAGCTTCAACTCCTTCCGAGGAAGTCTAGAATCCACTGCCAAAGTCAAAGTTGCATCAAATGTCCAATGCTATAATCTAGCACCACTTGTCCTCTCAGTGAATAGTTACCGGCTCATTGTTCTAAGGCACACTCCCAATGTGCATTTGATTCCATCTGACAATGCTAATGACCAAAACAAATCCATCCATGACCTTCCCTTCTCTGCTACATAGTCCCTTGGGCAATCCAGTCACCCCCTTCTGTGTAGTCACACACTTTCCAAGTTCTATTGCCACCCCCATCCCGGGCAATCCATCCCTTGGCAAGGATTCCTCAAATTGGAAGATACAAAAACCAAGGCATACCCCTGCCTCAAAACCATCATATCAGTCATAGCATGCTCATGGAAATCAATGGACACTATTGGGTACCAGTGTCCCACAATGGCCTTGCTCCTGAAGTGCTTTACCAACATACGACTGCCTATTCCAATTCCTTTTATTGTTGCTACTAATGCTTGACGTTAGTTTCAACCACCTAACCGGGCATGTTCATGCATTCATATACCAAGCACATGATTTCCATTAGATTCAAAATAAATTGAAATAACTTCAAATCATATCTCATTGGTGGCCCGTCAATAAGGTATACTTGCAATTATGTTCGCTTCCTGTCACAACAAGTCAAACTAGCATCTTTGACCAAATCATCATGTATAAACATATCACATTAGGTTAGCTCAAACACAACCATCATAGATCAAAATCATAAATTACATGTAACCATCATAAACCACAATCATAGATCACATGTAATCATCATAGACCAGAATCATAAATTACATGCATAATAAAATTGGAATAAAATGTCGATACTTATCCTTTAATCAATCATTAGCTTTTACCTTTGTCTTTATTCTGTATGCACTCTGGATCAGTTACCACACCCGAAAAACACCCAGTGCCTTCTCCTCAACCTTGTGTACATGCACATAGTGTGCATCAAGCAGATACAACCACACACGAAATACAACACCATGAAATACATGCACCTACACTTGACATACCACACATACACCTACACCCCGTGTATAACACACCACAACACATACACCTACACCCGGTGTATGACACAACATAATACATACATACAACTACACTCGATGTACGACACAACACAATACACATGCATACACATTGTATAAAATAATGAACACACATGTCACGATATCATGACTAAACAATGCACATACATAGTATTGCATGCCTGCAACATAGCATGTACGACATGCACATAATACCACATGTACACCAGTACCATATATACAACACATACATAGTACCACCTGTATAAAGCACCACCTACACAATGTGTGCACAACATCACTTGAATAACACCACATGCACAATGTGTACACAATGCCACATGTACATTGTATAACGTGTTCACAATACCACATGTACACAGTACCACATGCACGACATGTACACAACATCACATGCAGGGCATGTACACAACACCACATGCTCACAACACCACTTGTACAATCATGCACACAACGCCATATGTACAACATGCACACAACACCATAGGTACATAGCACTGCATATACAACATGTACATTACACCCTATGTACACAACACTACATATCCAACATGCGCACAACACCATATGCACACAACACCACATATCCATCATGTGCACAATAAAATATGTACACAACACTGCATATCCAACATGTACATAGCACCATCTATACTCAGCACTGCATATGCAACATTCACACAACACTATCTATACCACCCTGTACATAACATTGCATAAACAACATGTACACACACTATATATGCCCAACACCACATGCGCACAACATCACATATGCAACATATACAACATATGCACAACAATAGTACCACACATCCAAAACCACACTGTCTCTACCAAGCAACCTTGCTTCCAGTGTCTCTTTGCCATCCATGCTTATCCTAGCATGTTGCAAACCACACTACTTTCATTTCGCTGATGTATCCCTCGGTATATCTTGTCCATAACATAAACATAGGAATAATACAAGCATACAATATCAATTCATATCCACATGATATTGATCTCATATATATTGTCATGACTACTCTTCCACTTGATTCCTCGTCAGACCATGAACCTCTTCATGCCATTCACCTACATAAGCAATCATTCTTCCACAAGAATGATCCCTGATGACCTTGTCGAACAGTGACATAGAAACATGGATACATACATAAATATACATGAACATTAGCATAAACAACATGATCATGTCAAACAATGATATGCATACATACACATATGTACATATAAACATCAACATAAAATAATAATGGTTTATCTAGTCAATGACATACATACATACATATGTACATATAAATATTAGCATAATCATGATCCATGAGCTAAATATGAAATACATACATACATACATGTATACACATATAGACATCAACATAGTCATGATCATAACGTAATTACTAGATATCATAAGGTCAAGGTTAAGAGAACTCCCTTCATCCATGCACATCATGCACAACATTGAGAACAACCGTTCCCAACATAATCAAGGCATTTGACGCCTCAAATCCATTCACCTTACCTTTCTTTATTACCTTGATTACCTTTCCCATGATGGTCCTGCCATCATCCATTTACACCAATGGACCCAACAAGTCCAAATGATTGTCATACTCTTGCATTCAACTACCCTTATACATGCACCGACTTCATCTGAGTCTTACATTGCTTGTTGGATTTCATTCAACTCTCCTCTATCTCCACTAACTTTCCTCTTTCCCAAACCAATTCCCAACACTCAAAACATAAAAGACAAGACAAGAACCAAACAAGAAGAAAACCATGAAAATCTATAACAACGTGACACTGCAAACAAAGTGGCATGATCGTGCACTAGACATAACAAAACTGCAAATCAAGCACAAGTGATCCAGGTGGATATTGGTGGCCACCCGCCAATTCCAATTGGACCCCCACCATTGCTTCTTTCAGTTTTTCAGTTTCCTTAATTGTAGCACAATTTACTATTTTTAGCAGTTTTTTCGGGTCCTAAACTTTTGAAGCTATTTTGAGGCCCTAAACGATGGTTTTTTGGAAATCTACCACCAACGATTTTTTTTATATAATATTGTTTTTTTCATCGTAGTCCTCGGAGAGATCTTTCCAACGGGCTATCATGCACGTCAAACGGAGATAATATGACCAAGTCGCGACCCCGGGAAGTTGGCTGTCCAACTCACCCAAACAAGGCCCATAAACTCTTGGTGTTACATCTCCTCGGGTTAGGGTTTTGGTTGTTTAGGGTTTGATCTTATTGTTCAATAATAAAAAAGCCCTTGAGCCTCATTGTATGGCAGTTTAGAGGCATGTAGCTGCCACATCTCTTCTCAGAGATAAGCTACCATCACCCTAGCTGGTTTATTCCCATTCCTGTTTGTAAGCATATTTCAGTATTTTACATTAATGAAATGAAGTATTATTTCTATTGCATCTCTGTTTTTATGGTTATCTTTGTAATTTATTGCCTTCCTATTTAAATCCGGTTCAGTGGTATTAGAGTGGTCTACTTTTTATTTGTTTTTCTTTGCATGTCCCCAACGAGGTCAAGATATAACGAGTTAGGGCTTGAACTGGTCGAACCTTTGCAAGACCAGCCTCGCAAATCCCGACGACCTCCCATGGCGGATGAAAAGAAAGACGAGGGGGCAAGAGATCCTATCAAAATCTTGCTAGAAGAAACCCCCAAAACCGCAGAACAAAGGACAAAGCCAAGGAGAGGCGGCCCAAGACAACCCACCAAAGCTACAAGCAAATAGCAATGCCGTGAAGCCGAAAAAGGACACGGGAAAGTGGTGTGAGTTCCATAAGAGCTCCACTCACAACATAAGTAAGTGTCGGGCCAAGCAATCATTGGTGGCCAAGCTAAAGGTTTTAGAATCATATGCATGTTCCAACTCTGAGTCAGAACCCAACAAGGGGAATGACAAAGGGAAGCAGATTATCGATGTGGAGCCCAACGTCACCGTTGCCACCACGAAGATCTAGAAGGAGGAACCCGAAGATCCAGAGGAGGAGGAGCGTCTCTTCCACTCTAAGATGTGGGTAAAGGGCTCCTCGCTACAGTTCATTGTCGACAACGAAAGCCAAAAGAACCTCATTTCGGTAGAGGTCGTGAAGCAGTTGGGCTTACTGACCACAACACATCCACAACCGTACACCACCGGGTGGCTTCACCAAGGACAGGATCTTCACGTGAGTCAACAGTGTCACCTTCCATACAACATCAAGCCCTTCATGGATGAGGTATTGTGTGAAATTGCTCCCCTTGAAGTTTGTGATGTATTACTAGGACAACCATACTTGTGGAAGCGACATGCTGTGTATGAATCAAGGCCCCATGCTGTTATTATTACATTGGGAAATAAATTGTTCAGGATACCAGAGGTGGCACCACTTACCGCCCTCTCTTTGATTACTGCAAAACAATGCAGTAAGATCATTTCTAAAACCAGGAAATTTGTTTTCCTGATGATACGCCCTCAAGGAAAGAAGAAGGCAGTGGTCACGGCCTCCAAACGGGGCCCCTCTGCACGACAACTACAGATGGACAAGATTGTGGAGGAGTACGAGGACATCTTCACCTCTCTGGCAGGGGTTCCTCTGCACTGTCAAGTCAAGCACTCCATCGATCTGACCCCAGGTGCACCGCTACCCAATGGACCAATTTATCAGTGCTCCGTTATGGAGAACGATGAAATCAAGAGGCAGATTCAGGAGCTCCTGCAGAAAGGTCACATCCGTCCGAGTTCATCGCCCTGTGGGAGCCCGATCGCGTTGGTATCGAAGAAGGATGGGACGTGGAGACTCTGTATTGACTATCGGGCGCTGAACAAGATCATTGTCCGTAATAGGTACCCGATCCCGCGAATTGATGACCTCCTAGACCAACTAAAGGGGGAGATTTATTTCAACAAGACCGACCTGAAGTCGGGATATCACCAGGTACCAATCGAACCCTCCGATGTGTGGAAGACTGCCTTCAAATCCAAAGAGGGCCTCTTCGAATGGTTAGTCATGCCTTTCGGATTGACGAATGCTCCTGCAACCTTTATGAGGCTAATGGATGACATCTTGTAGCCATTCACCAACTCCTTTGTAGTAGTATACTTGGATGACATTTTGATCCTCAGCCAGAGTTGGGAAGAGCACCTCCACCACATCCGACAGGTTCTCCAAACACTGCGGCAACACAAATTATGTGCCAATTTGGAGAAATGCACTTTTGGCATGACCCAGGTTCTGTATCTGGGATACATTATTGATGAATATGGGGTGCATGTGGATCCAGCCAAGATCCAAGTCATTTGAGATTGGCCATCTCCAACCACTCTGACAGAGCTTCGCAACTTTCTTGGTCTTGCCAACTTTTACTGCAGGTTCGTGTTGGGATTTTCTCATATCGCTTGGCCCTTGAGTCAAGTCACCAAGGTAGGAGTGAAAGTAGAATTATTTTGGTCTGAATCTCAACAGAAGGCATTCATAGGGTTGAAAGATCGCCTCTGCTCAACACCAGTGCTTGCATTACTGTTGGGTTGTGTTATATTCTTTCCACGACTAACCTACGTAGTGAACCGGGGGGTTAGAGGGGGGGCGGAGCCCCCCCTTCGTTGCGCAACAGGGGGGGCAGGTAGCCCCCCTCTACAGCTGCCCCGAGAGAATTTTTTTTTTGGACCCTTTAATATAGGTTGGGCGAACCTACTTACTTATGTTTTTCGTCCATGGTTTGGACGCGATGGTTTTCGCCCACTGGATTGGAGCTCAAGACATGTATAAATAGTATGTAACATTGAAAGGAAATAAGAAAATCAAGTGGTAGTCCGGTTTTTGAGAATCCAGTGGGAAAGCTCTGTGTATATGTGTTTTATGTGTTATGCTCTTCGCAGCTTTTTATTTTTCCCTGTGAATTAGAATGTCGTATGCAGGTAATTTCTTCTGTACGGGGTTTAAAACTACAATTACCAAGACTTTGTAACAACCATTTGAGGTCGAGACAGAGCCCTCTGACCTATGCTTATTGGGGCAGTCCTTACTCAACACAGGCATCTAGTGGCATATCATAGTGAAACACTTTCAGACACAGTCCGAAAGTATCCCACTTATGACAAAGAGATGTATTCCATTGTGTAGGCCTGCCGACAATGGAAGCATTACATTTTGGGGAAGGAAATGGTCATCCACACAGACCACCGACCCCAGCAATTCATACAGACCCAAGGGAAATTGCAGAATGATCACCATCAGAAGTGGTCCACATACCTGCAACAGTTCCATTTGAGTATCAAGTATAAGAAGGGCAACACCAATAATGTTCCAGATTGCCTTAGTCGACCACTGATCATGGTGTTAACCACCGTGCTCAACTCTTGTGGGCACGAGACTTCTGATTAGCCACTTATCTACAAAAGCAACCCAAAATTCGGCCACACATACCAGACACCCTTGGAGGGTCAGCGTGTTCCAGAGTTTCACCTCCAGGATGCCCTGTTATGCCACCTAGGTCACCTTTGTGTTCCTTCAAGCGAGTGTGCTAAGATGATTTGGGAAGCACACTATAGTTGGGTTGCTGGGCATTTTAGGGTCGAGAAAACGGTGGCAGTACTACAGAAGTATTTCTATTGGCCGAATCTTTGACAGAATGTCGGGAAGTACATTAGATCATGCACTGCCTACGCCATTGCTAAACCGACCATCAAGAAGCAAGGCCTCTATACCCCGCTGCCTACCCCTATTCGACCTTGGGAATCCATCTCCATGGATTACATGTTAGGCCTTCCTTCCACTAAGCATGGAAATGATTGTGTTTTTGTGGTTTTCGACAAGTTCTCGAATATGGCCATTATAGCAGCCTGTAAGAATAATATTACAACAAAAGCCACTGCTAAACTCTTCTTTGAATGAGTGTGAGTACACTTTTGGATCCCACAGCCTATCATCTCAGATCGGGACAGCAGGTTCCTTAGTACATTTTGGTCCAGTCTCTGGTCGATGCTGTACACCAAACTCACTAAGTCCACAACCTTCCATCCTCAAACTAATGGCCAAACAAAGTTTGTCAATAGGATGATCGTACACATTCTGCGCATGTACAACTCAAAGCATCCATGCACATGGGATGAGAGCCTCCCCTATGTTCAGCACAACTACAACCGGGGTCTCCACAGTTCGACTGGCCACATCCCTTTTCAGGTGGGTTTGGGATTCCAGCCACTATGTCCCATTGATGTGGCCATGCCATTTGCAGCTACTCATGCAGATTTGGCTCGTGTCCAGTCCGAAATAGATAAGGCAAATAGCTTCATTCAGTACATCTAACATATTCGCCAGCAGGTCCATGACATTTTGGAGAAAGCAAATGCCTAGTACAAGTAACGACATGATCAACATCGGGTGCCACACAAGTTTCAAGTGGGTGACAAAGTCTAGTTGCATTTGCAAAAGGAACGCCTTACCAGAGCCTATCGGAAACTCAGACCACTCCGATATGGTCCTTACACCATTACCAAGGCTGTGGGAGATAATGCATTTGAGCTCAGCATTCCCCCATTCGTTGGCCTGCACCCAGTATTCAATGTGGACCGCCTTCGACCATACTTTCCACCTCTACTAGATACATCCGACATTGCACAACAGCTCACACCCACAGAGTTAAATCCAGATTGCATGGAACAAGCTGCAACTAATTGGATCATGGACACACAGATCAAGCACACTCACCAGTAGAATATCCAACTGTATCGAGTTGTCAAAGCAGGCCAACTTCTTCACCAGGACAAGTGGCTCACCAGGGACCAAGTTCAGCAGAAGTCCCCTCATCTCTTGGAGGAACTCAAAGCAATGGGGACCATTGCTTCCTAAGGGGAGAGGAATGATCTAGGTGGATATGGGTGGCGACCCACCAATTCCACTTGGACCCCCACCATTGCTTCTTTCAGTTTTTTAGTTTCCTTAATTGTAGCACAGTTTACTATTTTTAGCAATTTTTCGGGTCCTAAACTTTGGGAGCCGTTTTGAGGCCTTAAACGACGTTTTTTTTGGAAATATACCACCAGCGATTTGTATTTAAAATCATCTTTTTTGTCGTAGTCCTCGGAGAGATCTTTCCAACGGGCTATCATGCGTGTCAAATGGAGATAATATGACCAAGTCGCGACCCCAGGAAGTTGGCTGTCCAACTCACCCCAACGGGGCTCATAAACTCTTGGTGTTACATCTCCTCGGGTTAGGGTTTTGGTTATTTATGGTTTTCTCTTATTGTTCAATAATAAAAAGGCCCTTGAGCCTCATTGTAAGTCAGTTTAGAGGCATGTAGCCGCCACATCTCTTCTCAGAGATAAGCTACCATCGCACTAGCTGGTTTATTTCCATCCCTGTTTGTAAGCATATTTCAATATTTTACATTAATGAAATGAAGTATTATTTTCACTGCATCTCTGTGTTTATGGTTATCTTTATAATTTGTTGCATTCTTGTTTAAATCCGGATCAACAAGAAAATCACAAAAGACCAAAAGCACAAGACTAACAATAGACACCATGACTCAATCTCCATGGTTCCCAGTGAACTAGTAACTCAACCCAAGTTAAGGAAACATGAGAACCAACCAAAAAACAAAGAAAATGAACCCACAACACTATGGCTATGCAAAAAATGGCAAGGATAGGCAAATACACTTTCAATCCAGCCAATCCTCCATGCTAGTGACAGATCATGGCCAATAAACCACATGCATAAGCCATGCACACCAAAACTAGTGAGGAAAACATACATGCAACTTGGTACGTGCAAGCAAAACCTTTTGTAGTTATTGATCCTGATGTCTGGTGGGCCCCAATATTGCAGCAATAATGCTGCAACTCCTAGGGCTCCCTTCTTTACTTTTATCAACCCGGTAGTTCGTAACAAACTTGGAAGCGACGGTGTTGTATGCACAAGTACTAGCTCTTGCCGCGACTGTCACTTGGTCAGCTGGCACAAGTCCGCTAGGAGCTTAAGCCAACTTCTATGAGCTCTTAGAAGAAGCGTTTTAACTGATGGATGAAAGCTAACTCAAAGGAGGCTAATCTACTTCCAGAAATAAGCGAAAAGCATAAAGGAAATGCAAACCCTAGTTTTATCGACTAACCCTACTGGTGCAAGAAAAATGATGAAAGCTACAGAAAGGAATGCCATTGACTCTTAGAAAGGTAAAATGCATGTGACTAAGCTACTTCTGAAGTGAAATCTGAAAAGAAACCTCTTTTTGTATTTTTGAGTAAGTTGGCAAAGTTATTGTGCATGAGGCTAAGGAGCGATTGGATTTTTTCAAGGAAGGAGGGAGCAATGATGCACAAGAATGTAGAAACTAGGGCAAAGTGAGAAAACGTGGCAAATGAGAGGCAAGAATCTGAGTTAGAGGACAAAGCAGGTTGCATTGATGGAGGAAGGGTAGGCAAAGATGGATTACAGGTGATCTGCACACAATCTCTCAAAACGAATCAAAGAAAAACTAAAAAATAAGAGATCTAGCTATTTTGACCTACTTTGACCTACAAACCAAAAATATGATGAACATAAGTCTATTGGCAGAAAATCATGCAAGATAACTATGGAAGCTGAGCAAGAAAAGATTCTAAACATGCTAGTACAACTGGTATCAACTTTCCTAACTAAAAATCTAGCACTAGCAATTGCATGAAGAGGCAAAAACAATGTTTTTGGTGGCAGCAAGGACACCTTGGCCCCAGCTCATGGTCCCACTAAGGGAGAGGTGAGATCAGAGGTGCTTGATAGCCTTTTTCTGAAGATATT